>JAZKJV010009243.1:0-189859 GCA_037367405.1 Ottelia alismoides
TGATAACAGACCGACGACATAAGCCCAAGATGTTACAAATGGTATCAGAGCCAATTTCTCTCTAATAGTAAAAAAAGCTACCCAAGAGGTGGAGCCACCCCTACAAAGAGATGGGAGGAAATGGCTACCCGGAGCAAGCAGTCGCCACTGTCACTGGGAATAAGTGATAGGCCATGTCGCAATTGGGATGTTGCGGATATAAGTTGGGGAGGATATAACACCTCAACCCCAAACATAGTCCTACATCTAAAACTCACAAAGTGTAAGAGTGAGTTATAAGTTGTGGAGATTACTACTTAACAACTTGGGCTTAAGCATTTTGGGCGATTGCCAACGGGTCCATTTGGGCTTGAACCCAATAAGTTGTCCGGGTCAGTTTTCTCGATAACGGACCGAGGACCTAAGCCCTGGATGTTAAAAATGGTATCAGAGCGGGTTCCCTCTGATAGTGGAAAGGGCTATCTGAAGGGACCTAAGCTGGGAGCATGCAGCCGACACTGTCACTGGTAATAAGTGATGGCCCATGTCGCAACGAGGACGTTGCGAATATAAAGTGGGGGAGGTTGTAACACCCATACCCCCAGATATAGTCCCACATCTAAAACTCACAAAGTGTGAGAGTGGGTTATAATTGGTGGGGATTATTACTTGACAACTTGAGCTTAAGCATTTTGAGTGGTTACCAACGGATCCATTTGGACCCAAACCCAACAAGTTGTCAGGGTCAGTTTTTCTCGACAACGGACCGGAGACCTAAGCCCAGGACGTTACGAATGGTATCAGAGCGGGTTTCCTCTAATAGTGGAAAGGGCTACCTGAAGGGACCTAAGCCGGGAGCGTGCAGCTGCCACTGTCACTGGGAATAAGTGATGGATTATGTTGCAACGATGACGTTGCGATTATAAGTGGGGGGAGGTTGTAACACTCCAACCCCCAAACATAGTCCCACATCTAAAACTCACAAAGTGTGAAAGTGGGTTATAAGTGGTGGGGATTACTACTTGACAACTTGGACTTAAGCATTTTGAGTTGTTCTCAATAGATCCATTTCAGGCCGAACTCAACAAGTTGTTAGGGTCAGTTTTCCTCCATAACAGACCGAGGACCTAAGCCCGAGACATTACAGAACTCCCAAGCATATTCACGAAATTATCCCATTGATTCAGATTTAATCTCTGCCCTTCATATCTGCCATGTGGTGAGATGTTGCTATACATGGAGAAATGAGGGATGTTCGTTGAGTGATTGTCCTTGGTTTCACAACCATGTGATGTCCTGGCTATCGTTGATCAAGGCCAAAGAAGAAGAGTAAATTTCTCAAGCTCACTCAAATGATAAGGCTATTGCGATGTGTCCTTAGATTCCTACGGCTTGAACTGCAAATCTTGATCAACATATAGCTAGACATGTAATCCGCTGGTGATCCATTATACAATAAAATTCATTACGAATTAATTCACTCAATGATATGAAAGTTATGCAATAAGTTTGCATTGTTAAGATCCCTGAGTACAATAAGGGTTATGTGCCATGGCCATCTCGATATTGCACGAACATTATTCTAAAGAGTTAGATCATAAAGATCGATGCAAGGTTGTAGGTCCAAAAAATTAGATCGAGGACACAACATGCATCGTAAAGTGATATTCAAGAAGGATCTCTGCTCTAAGAAGATATGACAATCTTCTCTAAAGATGAATATCCAACTGAAGCTCTTAATACGAGTCTCTGCATAGGACTAGAGATTCAAAAGTGTTGAACGAGTCAAGTTAAATAGTACATTTGACGGGATTGAGATACTAAGTACCAATATCATATACTAACGCGAACAAGAACACATCCCTTCATCGGAGATAGATATACATATATGTTTGAGCATGTACATTTGGCAAATCAATAAATTGATGGCCTAACAAGGTATATATATTTGTAAGCTGGTGTACATATAATGGGGTATGAGATGTATGATCTTTCAAAGGAATTATACAAGTTCATACTTACTAAACAATAATACATGAGTTCACTTATAAGACACTATTGTCACAACGCATTATGTTGATGGTCATCTTGTCTTAAGATGTATGAATATTGATATATGCTTTTGGAAGTATATGATACAATATTGCCAATCATTGAATTGAGAAAATTTATTGATAAACAATAGAATGAGACAACAACATGTTATAAAGGATATATATATATATATACACAATATAGGTTAGGGTAGACGTAAATAATAATAAAATACAAAATAAAGAAAATAAAATCTTTTTAGGTTTTATAATATGTTTTACTGTTTTTATGATTTTTTAGATTTTTTGCTAACTTTTATATATTTTTAAAGTCAAAAACACACTAAAACAGGGATAAAATTAATACTCGAAATTAAAATGGAGATTAACAGTAGCAAAATTTATACAAATTAATTTTAATATAATAATAATATAGAAAGATTAGACAGAAAATAGATTTTTTGAGATTTTTAAGGATTTTATATATTTTTATAAAGTTTAAGGGGTTTTTCTATTTTTTGAGATTTCTTTTATATTTTTTAGTTATTTTTGGTCTGAAGTTTAAAAATACCTAAATAAACAAGATATATTTTTTGGGGAAGATTTTCCAAATGTTTTTTGTATTTTTTATGGGTTTTCTATTGCAAACAGGGACAAAATAGGCAATTTTTATTTTTAAGAAATAATAAAAAGGCTCCAAATTGTAAAATAAAAATTAGGTGTAAACTAGATGCAATAAGGAACCTACAGCTATTTTTTGTGATTTTTTCGAGTTTAATTGTTATTTAAAATAAATATAAAAAACAAAGAGAAAATGCAATACTGGCGGGGCATTAATATAAATATCAGAAAGTTCAGGGGCTTGTATGCAAGTTTTCACAAAATAATACAACTGGGATAAATATTTAATGGACCAAATATAAAATGCATAAGCCGTAAGACATAGTTGCAAAAATGTCCACGCCTTGTCAACTGACGTGGAGCGGGACCAAAGTGCGAATATAATAAAGTGCGGGACTCTTTCGCAAATGTTCCAAAAGTTTTTAAATTATGTATTATGATTACAACACTACATATGAAAGAATAAAAATGCGGGGGTACGATAGAAAATTACCCCCACTCAGCGGGCAATTGAATGGCCAAGGACCGCTCACTTAACATGTGGTGTGCCCGTAACGCACTCCGATACCGGTTCGCGGATGATGGCTTTGATTAGATACATGGTGTGGATCGAACGGCTGAGGTGTTCTGTGATCCGAGGGTTGCTGCTTTGCAGGAGGATCAGGGCCTAATCCAACGGTCGCGAGGAGACCAGCAAAAACAGGGAAGAACCACCGGCGAGGCAAGTTTTCCCCGTCAAGATCTCCCTCCTCCGACCTTCTCTGAAGCTCCAAAATGTCCCTACGCGTGCATGCGGTGTTCCTCTAATGGCCAGTGGCGTCCAAAGATGTCGGCGTTCACCGGAGCATGCCGATGAAAGCGGTGGAGCACAGACACCCCAAGTACCTCCGACAGAGAGCAAAATTGCCACAGCTATACGTGAAACTCCATGTTCCTGCAAGAAAAGATGTTGTAGGGTCGAGGGCAAAGTGCCTCAACCCTGTAGCGGGGTGGTGGGGAGCGGGGGTTGCGAGATGGAAGCTCGTTGTAGCGAGCTCCGACGAACAGCAGATGTGGGCGATTAAGCGGCTAGAATCGACTCCTAAGGATATGTATAAGCTTAACGTGCGAGAAAAAGGAAAGAAAATGGAGCTCAAGCGGGGGTACCCTCGAGATCGAACCTCATGGCCAACCTTGGTCGGAGATGGTGGAATCCACCCTAGGATCGTTCCTTCGACCACCTAAAGGTGTGGTGGAGGTGTTGTCACCACTCCCCAGCCAACGAGCGTAATAGGAGGGAAAGAGGATGGTCAAAAGGGGTTCCCAATAGAGAGGAAAGCTCAGAGGTGTTTTTGTACATGGTGGACTGGAAGCTCGAAAGGACGAGGAAATGGTAGTGATGCAGTGCCCCTCGCACCAAGGAAACATCCCGACATGAATCTTCGATATGCGAGGAAGAAAAGTCGTGAAGAGCTCATCGCAAAATGGTGCAAGCAACGAGCTCCAAAAAAAATCAAGAAGAGGACCTAGGAAGCAGGTCTGACATGCTACAGGAGGCGGGTCAGAAAGTTGACCCGTAGTCAACCCTCCGCGCCACCCGGTTGGTCCACTTGGACTAACTAGGAAAAACCTCCTGGAAAATATTAAAATAATAAATAATAAATAATAAATGAATTTATTAATTTTATGTTATAAAATAAAAATATTTATTATTTTTCAAGGTATTTTATTATGTTATTTATTTATTTTTTAGAGGTATATAACTACAAGTTACTTTTTAAGGGTTATATATAGGTATATTTATCTATGTATTTATGTATTTTATTTTTATTTTGTATTTTTTATTTTATTAATTTAGTTTATTATTTTATATAATTATAAATTATTTTTAGATACATAAATATATTTTTTATTTTATTTTTCTGATATAATATATACACTTAATTAAATAGGTATATTTATTATATAGGTATAGATATTGGTATTTTACTTTGTATTTTATACGCCTATTTTTTTTAATGTTTTCTTTATGTTTTAATTCATGTTTTAATATGTACATATACTATAAATAATATTTACAAAATTATAAAAATATAAAATTATAAAAATAATAAATAGTAAATAAAATGAATATTTTAATCGGGTCTATCATACAATAGGGGGTCCAAAAAATAACTTTCACACCTTAACTCCAAAAAATATGAAACCACCTTAATTAAATAGCTTATTAGAAGTTATATACAAGTAAAGATGATTTTGATATATTTTGAGTTTTTATTTGAGAGATATGGGTATGGGAAGTTGGGGTTTTGGAATTTTATTCAGACCACAACATTTATTTTGTATATTATTTTTGTATGAAATCAATTTTGTATTTTTCTATATTTTATTATTTACAACTTTCATGTACAAAATTTCTTTATTTCAAGTACAAAAAGTAGAAAACAAAATAGGTCCCAAAAATGAATAAAAAGGAATAAATAAAAGGGATAATTACATCCATAACCCTGAGTAATTTTGCAATAACATTCATAGCCCTGCATAATCTTGAATTATGCTCAGGACCCTAAATAATTGTGTCGTCTTACACCCATAACCCTCCGTTAGTTTGTTCATTAACTCAACTTGATGGCTGAGTTAATCTAACTAATCTACGATCTAACGGATGTCATTAATCGAAAGTAAAAAGAAAATAAAGAAAACTCCCCCCCTTTCACAAGCCCTTCCAACGCCACCATCTCCGCCATCTCTCCTCCCTCTCCTGTTGCCGCCACCACTGTCCTCTCTCCGGCCTCCGGACTTGCAGTCGAGGGTGGAGGGTTCTTGCTGGCAGGGGGATGTTTCTATGTTGGGGGCGGCGAGCAGGCAACCGGAGAGGGGGTAGGGGGTCGAGGCGTTGGGCGACAGGGGGATGGGTTTTAGCGGTGGGGGTGGCAAGCAGGCAACCGAGGAGGTGATAGGGGGTCGAGGCATTGGGCGATGGGTTTCGGTGGTGGGGATGGCAGGGAGGCAACTGGGTGGGGGGGGTTCACACCGTTGGCGATGGCTTTTTTGGATGGGGATGTTTCGGTGGGGGGGGGGGGGGGGGGACAGGTGAAGCTCGATGCACGGGGGGAGGCCGAGGGCTCCGGGAGGAGGGGGCTTGGGGATAGGTCAAGCTCAGGAGGGCGGTGGCAGTGGCAGGTGGGTCTCGCGGTGGTAGCGTCGGGGCGGCAAGGAGGCGACCAGTGGGAGTGGGTCTCAGGGTGGGGGGGAGCTCAGCAAGTGGGTCTCGTGGTGGGCGGTGCTCCTCCGAGGGGGACAGGGGAAGCTCGGCGCATGGGGGGAGGTCGAAGCAGGCGACCTAGAACGCGGGGGAAGCTCGGCGCACGGGAGGGGGGGTCTCGAGGTGGCAGTACGCGGAGCTTCGAGGGTGGATAGGGAAGGATGGCAAGTATTGTAAATAAGAATAGATATTAGGGGTAGTTTTGTATTTTTTTAACGGAAACCGTCAAACATAACGCCCATCCCAAACGGAACATGACACAGGGTTATGTTATGTAAGAGTTAAGCATTACTCAGGGTTCCTCATGTAATTCGCGATTATGCAAGGTTATGAATGTTATTGTGAAATTACTCAGGGTTATGGGTGAAATTATCCCTAAATAAAATGGATTTTTATTGTATCTTAGATCCTTATCTCCCCATACTTTATTCCCCGTCGACTTAGTCATCAAGATGCCTAGGTATTGGGGTTTAAGGTCATAAAATATCTTCAATATTTTATTTTTTTTTCTTTTCTTTTCTTTATTCTATAATTTTGGCATTAAAATAATATTTTATACACTATTTACACAATGATGCATGAATGCTAAAATGCATGAATTAAGGGTATTTACATGCATTTACTAGGGTTTTTAAGGTAAAATGATAGATAAAGGGTGATGAAATGGAGATTCATCACCTGTGGGATTGAACTTAAAGTTATCCAAAGTATGTAGGATGCATGAGTATTGGGAATTCTCGAAGTCGATGCAATCGTAATAAATTGTATACCATGACACTTCTATTCCGATGGAATGAGGAGCCCTGATGGATTTTAATGACTCTGATTTGAATCTAGATGAATGAGAATTAGTTGGGTTAAATCTCAATTCATATAACCATATTCCATATCCAAAAGGTTGGAAATTGATTAGAAAGTGTCCACAATCATTGGTTCAATATCTTACTAAATCAGATGTCTAAAAGTGGTTTAATTCATGATATTCAATTTAATCTAAATAATGAGTCACCACACATGATATATACAATATCCCTGAATATATCTTCAAGTATTCACAGATAGGGCACAAACAAATGTCATGATTGGATTAGGACTTGTAAATTCGAAGGAGTTGACATTCTCCTCGACGACACAGAGGTCCACATTGGACTATCAGTCCTTTCCCCTTAGGACGATCACATGATGAAGATGATGAGTCAGACACATCTTTTACATATTTCTTGGATACATTTAGCAGTCCAATTCCTGAGCCAAATCAATTTGTGGCAAATATTTCAGGGACTGATCCAACCACTAGCAACAAAAATCCCGATTCAGTTAAGCCAAGCCTATGTGATGATAATCCTTACTTGAGCTCAAAACATAACCCACAACACTGAAATACATCTTCCTTGTGGGAGATGAGAAGAAGTTTTCGGTAATCATCAGTTTGAGATTAACCGAGGACCAGAAATATCATTTGATAGAGATCCTAGAGAAAAATCGCAAGGTGATAGGCTGGAGCATCACCGTTCTCCATGGGATAAATCCCATTCTATATTTACATCATATCTATCTTGAGATGATTCCAAACCCTCTCATGAATTCTAACACATGCTGAATCCAAATTTGGTAGAGGTCGTGAAGAAGAAAATTGAGAAATGGTGTTGCACAGGTTTTAGTTATCCCATCTATGATTCCAAGTGGGTAGCAATATTAAATCTCTTATTTATTATCATTATTTTTGTTTATTATCCATCGGGCTTAAATAATTCAAGTCAATTTATAATAAATAACTAATATTAACAACAGACCCTTTGCAAATAATTAACACATTTTAATGTTTATAAATAAATTCCATTATTGTATATATTATTTTTTGTGTTATCTTCTTATTAAAAAAACAAATAAAAATTATTTTAATGTTGTAATATAGTATGTTATTCATAAATAAAAAATACAAAAAATAAGCAAAGAAATAAAAACAAGCGTTTTAGATACACTAAAAAATGCTTGCAAAAATAGTAATATGTATATATGTGATGACGAGGATATTGCGAGGGAATAAAATATCCTCACAAGGAGAGAATATATTGCCTCTCCGACGACCGCTCACGAAATTCAAAGTCAATCAACAATTAATCCACAAAAAGATCAAGCAAAGAAAAGCAAATGTGAGGAGTTAAAATTTATTATAACTCTACAAAATGTGTATAATGCAAGTAATGTAGAGGTTGAACACATGGAGTATGGGGAATAGACAACAAAAATTGCCAAAAAAAAGTTAATAATTATTTTTGGAGTTTTTATGAAGAATTTTTTTAGTGGGTTTTAATTATTAAAATTTTGGAATTTTTATTTTAATACTTTTTATGTGTTTTAGTTGTATGATTTTTTATATTTCTTGCTATATTTTCAGATTTTTTATTTTCTTTTTCTCTTTTTATATATAAGATAAGTATATGATATATAGAATTAGTATAGAGAATATAGATAATAAATATACAAAATAAAGAGAAAATTTAGAAAATTACCCTAAAGAGTGGTCCTTTTTATTTTATTAAGGGTACTAAAAATATTTTTGAGATTAATAATAATAATATAATTAAATATAGCTATATAAGTACAATATCACTTTTATATTTATATAGATAGATATAAATACTCAAATATCTCAAAATAACTGTTTTTGTCTATTTAATGTTTTACTCTATTTTTAATATTTTTCTTTTAATTTTGGAAACTTTATATATATTTAAATTGATAAAAATGTCAAAACAGTGACGTATATTAATGGGTTTCTATTTAGATGTCTTTAAAAGCATCTAAATAGCTAAAAAAATTCCAAAACTAATTTTAATATATAGTGAATATAATGAAGAAAATACAAAAATAGAAAACACATTTTTTGTATTTTTAATGATTTTATATGTTTTTCTAGGGTTAGAGAGGTTTTGCTATTTTTTGTTTTTCTTTTGAACTTTTTAATGATTTTTATCAGTAGGAGTAAATACAATAATAAACAATCCCTAATTTTTTAGAACTTTTTAAAAAAATTTATTTTTTATGGATTTTTAATGCAAACAGGAAATAAATTCAATGTTTTTGGACTTTTAAATATATAATTATATTTTAAATAGACATGCGAAAATATACGTGATTTAATAATATAACATGCCCTTAAAATAAAATTCCTACAATTTTAAGATGCAAAATTGTATTTTTAATGCAATAAATAAAAGAAATAAAAATACAATACTGACAGGGGCTAAAATGCAAATAAAAATAAATAAAGCTTCAATTCCGAACCACTTTCTAGAGTATAAGATTCTATGCATAATTTACCCATGAATATTTAATTTATTCTACGCTAGTAAGGGTATAAATGATATTTATAAAACATGATAAGACATACATGCAATTATCCTAAAAAGTTTTACACTGAAATATAAAGTTTCTAGACAGAATAATAGCACACAAACAGATAGGGTCCTTGCAAATGTCCTTGCAAAATGCCCCACCACCTCACATGTATGGGCACGTGAGGTGACGTGGCGAAGGATCCAAGTGCAAATATAGGAAGTATAAGGGCCTACTTGTAAAGTAACTGATGAATCTATGATTCATCACCTTTATTCTTCCATTTTGGCAAAAATCTTTGGTAAAATACATGTAAATATTCACTAATTCTCACTAATTAACATTCTAATCACATTTGTTAATATTATATATTTAACACTTATTTTATCCAAAATAAAATAATAAAGAGAAAAAAAGAAAAGAAAAGAAGGATGTAGATATGTAATATATATAAATTGATCCTAACTCCGAGACCAAGTCAATTTTGACTTTGTCGACAAAATACATAAATAGGGGGAGATAAGGATCCTAATTTATGAAAAAATATAGAAAATCAAGAGCATTACTTGTACATTTACACATTTTCCACAGTGTAAACATTTCACCCATTTTATTTATCACCAAGATCACTACAAACTAAAATATTTTCTTCACAAAATTGTTTATAAAATATATACTATTTTATAAAATATTAGAAAAATTATATATTGTACAAATAATTAAATTATGATGAACCGAAGAGCCATAAAAGATGACCTCCAAGGTTCATAACTATTTATAGAAAACACCAAATTGACCAAACACCCTTTTAAACTTTGTTTTATAATAATAGTATTTATTAAAAATATCAAAAATATTAGTACCTGATGAATACTCATTCATCACTCTTTATTCTTATATTTTTAGCTACAAAAACCTTTGCAAATGCATGTATATAGTTGTAAATAGAAATAATTACCAAAAGCATGCATTGTGTAAAAACCAATAATTAGCATGTTTTTGTGCAAAAATAAAAGAATAAAGATTAAAAAGAAAAAGAGGAAAATATTTAGAATAAATATTGAGCAACCTAACCCAAGGGAGGGCTCAGCATGGGCCTGACCGCATAAAAGCCAAAGTAGAGGGAGATAGGGGCTCATGTGTGTAAATATTTATGTAAATAAAATAAAATATTTTCCTCCCAAAAATAGATTAAAATAGGCTTGTAAATACTTGTATATATTTATAAAGATAAAAATAAGATAAAAATAGAAAAATTAAAAAGAAAACAAAAACATCACTTGCACCTTGTACATACCACCACACCTTTATTTATTTAGCCTTATAAATAAATAAAATTAATTTCCAAAAGTTTTGTAAATATTCTAGATTATATAGTGATAAATAAATAAAATAAATTAAAACAAAAACAAAATAAAAATAACAAAATTAAAAATCCAAAAGTACTTTGTAAATATACATGTATATAAATGTACATATCTATTTATTTCACCCTGTATATAAATAATAAAAATAAAATAAAAATATTCTTTTATTCCTTATTTTATGTTATAAATAAATAAAATATAAAATGGGAATAAATTGTATAAAAATAACAAATTAAAAATCAAATTAAAATCCTATATATTGTATATATACCTATATATAACCCTACTATGTACATACCTTATTTTACTTTGAAAAATTAATTAAAAATCACCAAAAAATAGAAAAAAATAAAATAAACATTTTTTATTTTTTGAGTTTTTTGGTATTTCCGGCCTCCTTCTATTTTAAAATGATTTTTCAAATATTGCTGAGGTGGCCTTCTCCTATTGGTCCAGGGGGATGTTGACCGCCCGGTCAACTCCCCCCCAGGACCACTTCCCACGGGTCTTGGTTGCCCGACCCCGTCTTCTCGGATTTTTCGCAACCAAACCCGATCATGCCTCGCCTAAACCCCGGGTCCAAATTGCTCACGTCATATCCGCCACCCTCGCCGGAGCCACCGTCTCGGGATCCGCGCACTCCATTGCCCTACCCGCGCTCTTCTTCCCGGACGCTCCAACGTATATAGTCCCAGCTCCGCCATCTCCATTCGCATCTTTGGCTCATTTGCTTCGCTACCTGTGACCTCCACTGTGTTGGCAAGAGTGACAGCTTGCTTCAGCAAGTGTCGCAGCGAGGAGAGGGGCAGTGGCCCATTGATCCGGAGAGTATCACCGTCGTGCTCCGCCCAAAGCCGGAGCTCGAGCCTCGGAAGTCGGCGCTCCTCAAGGCAAGGACCAGGAGCTGCGCAAGCTCACCCCCAGTCGATTCGTCCACCCAGGTAGCCCTTTGGCCTTTCCTTTTCGCTAATTTTAGATTACCCCCAAATATCGTCGTCGTCGTTTACCTTCGATTCCGACCACGTCAGCCATCCCCTCGACCATCGGGCTGCGCCATAGCCTTCGTCTTCTTCCCACGCACGTTCTGCACCCCTCCATCCAACCCAGCTCGCACAGGAGCTGGGGTTCGAGCTCCTCCGTCCGCACCCTCGCCGGAGCTCGCCCATATCGAGCCACCGACCACCTTCACCCTGCCTAACCGGGTCGAGGCAATTTGCCCTCGACCCCCGAGTCTTCTGGTCTGCTTTGCAGGTTCACCCAAGCCCATCTGAGGGCTTGGACCATTCGGTACAGGAGCTCTACCTCCGCCGACCTCGCCGGAGCCCTCCAGGGCTCGGTTGGATCATCGGAGGCCACCATCAGCTGCAGAGCTTCACGGCGGAGCGTTTCCGATCTTCAGGAGCAGCAGAGGAGGTCTGGAGCGTGCGCCTTGGGCCGGCGAACTTCGCTGGCAAACTGTTCTTCCTCGACCTTCTTCCACCGTTCGATCGCCTCCCGCGCTCCAGATTTGATCGTGTCCATCCACTTGAGGAGCATCCACGACCGCCAGATCCTTCTAGGGGTGATCTACACCGTTGATCAGCTGAGTTGAGCCGCGACGCGTCTTCACCGTCGGATCCAGTACGTGGCGAAGCTCCAGCCGTCCGATCACCAGGAGGAGCCCAGCCTTGGAGAGCCACCCGCATCCTCCACCGTCAGATGTACCACGTGGCGCTCATCCAGCGGCTCCATTAATAAAGGGTAATTTACCCTTAGCGTTTAGTATTGTAAATATATAGTTCAGTTATTTACTTTTGGAACAATTACATAGAGGACCCTGCACTTTATTTTCTTTGCATTATGCCCCTGTGAATGTTGTAGCACGTGCTTCGACACGTGTTTTCTGGGATATTTGCAGTTTATGCCTTGTAGTTCTAAGCTGTTTTGAATTGAATGAAAATTTTTGGAATATTGCATTTATACCCCTGTGCTTAATTTAATAGTGCATGTGCGTATATTAGTGGGTTATTTGCAGACTAGTCCCTGGACTTTTGGTAACTGTTACCAAAAGGTCCTAGGACTTAGTTTTATTACATTGGGTCCCTGAGTGCCCCAGGCACGCGCCACGCACGTGACCTCCTGGGGTATTTTGCTCCAGACCCCCCAGGACTCTAGGTATTTGTGTTTTGGTCCTTGCGTATTGTGCCCTTGTGTTTGATTTTAATAAAATAGCAAACCTACTCCAAATCCAATGAAAATTGGATACATGGCTCCTGCCATAGTGTAAATTTTCTGGAATTTTTGGGGACAATTTTATGTTGTTTTGATATTTTAAAAATTCAAAAACATCTATTTTCTTCACTGTCTGAATTTAAAATCACAAAAAAATATAAAATTCATCTAAAAATTACAAAAAAATTATCTGCTGTTTGTCTTGGCTTGCTTGATTTTCTAGCCAATTTTGGCTATTTTTCATTATCTAAAACACCTAAAAATTGAAAAACACTTAAAAGCTTATAAAAATTCTAATAAATAAACTAAAAATCCAAAAAATAATAATTTAGGTTCCAAAATTTTCCTTGTTATTTTCTCTATAACAGGAAATTACCTCCAGGCTTATTGGGGATTTCTAGATATTTATCTAGGTCCCTTAAGCTCTGCTGGACAGTACCCTCTTTTCCTTTCACTGTTTGATTTTTAGAAAATTAAATAAACATTAGAAAGATCCCAAAAATTCACTAAAACAGTAAAAATTATAAAACACACAAAAATATTTTTGTTTGAATTTTTGGTTGATTTTTAGTGTATTAAATAAATTGTTGAAGTGCCTTGTTTCCTTATTTTTTTTCTTAATATCTTTAAAATTCAAAAAAATAGAAAAGACTTAAAAACCACCAAAAATACCTTTTTATTTCTTTTTCCTTCTTTTTGACTGCTTCGTAGGCGCGAGACCAATCCGTGCTCCTTGTGTTCGACCCTGGTCGCTATACCAGGTTAAATTAATAGCAGGACCGCTAGCTTGTTTGGATTTGATTTTTATCTTTATTGGTGGTCTATTTTTCTTGATTGAGCCATCCTGATCGCTTGGGTCGCAACGACTGTTTAGCACCTCATACCCTAGTGGTCGGGACGGCTCATCAGTATTGGCGTCACAATCCTGGCTTCACTGTCATCCAGCCTCCGCGTCTTCGCCACCCGCGTCGAGGCCACAACCGCAGGAGCTTCTCCAAGCTCCATCCACGTGCGACGTTCACTTTTCTAGTTAGATCTCTTCCTCTTTTGTTTCTTCACTAATTCCTCCAATCTCTTCCTCCGCCTCTTATCAATTTATCTTCTCCTTCAACTTCTCTACTAATCGATACCAAAATCTGATTTCCATTCATCTTACTTCGATCATCCCGTTCTTCATGTTTACTTTCACATCTGATCACCTCATGTCCTCGCAGATCTGAGTTTCTGGTTTCAATCCTCAACCTTTGTCGGAACCGAACCCATCGATTACCCTGCGCATCTAACCTTAGGACGAGGGTCATGTCTTGAGCCTTATTTCACCCCTTATAGATTCACCTAGAGCTGTTCTAAGACATCAGCGTGATCTGGAAGAAGTCAAACCACTTGAAGCGCATGATCTCTGATCGAGTCATAAATGAATAAAAGAACTATTGCCGGAGACTTGACATTATATGAGTCGCCATCAGTGAACATATGGAAGCCAAGCACTAATGAGAACATCCACCTGAAGTTGAAGAGTAAGTCAGAGCACCTTCCTCGATCGAACAGATCAGGATCATCGAGCTCCTGGAGTCGTGTCCTCATTAGCATCCTGATCTGGTCGGGAGCATTGATTACGGAGCCCTGTGCAGTAGTTCATCGAATCGAAATCTCTCAACCACTTCTTGGAGCATCTTCTTCCGATCAAGCACTTGGAGACGAAGAGCCGCTGCCATCGCTTCTGTTGAATTGGGGAAGAATAAGGGTTGAATCTAGAAAGCTCAATCGTTGCCGCTTCAGATCCAGGATTAAACAAGCGATCACTCGTTTCTTTATTCGGAGCTGAACTGAAGCAGTCTCATTAGATTCTCCTGTCGTCAATCCATCTGATCAAACGATCAAGGATCAACCACACGTTGGCAGAATATTAAACCCACTGCACACCTCTTATACTTAAGCGGCGTACGTGCCCTGCACATGCGCGGGGAGATATGCTTGGCAAAATTGTGAAGTTCCCCTCTGGCTCCTGCGATATTACGTATAAATCCCTGCATGTGGTTAAGAACACGTGAATCACATGAGGATCCTGGGCTTTTTATGCGTGAACTCCATAAATTCTCAGATATTACACGCGTGCCCCCAAATTTCCCAAAATTACAAATATATCCCTATACTGTATATAAATTTAAACATATTATATACATATAAATAAAATACAATATATTGCAATTAAATAAAAATACATATAAATACAGTATATCATGTTATATATAGTATTAAATTATATTTTGAAAAATAAAAATATTTTCTAGAATCAAATAATTCCTAAAAATACTTAAAAAATACAAAAAAATATAAAAATACCTTTAAAAATCTAATAAAAATTACCTATAGTATATTTTCCATATTTTACATATTATCCCAAAAATAAAATAAAATTGAATATTAAAACTAATAAAAAATATAAAACACCTAATAACTTCAAATTACATAACTAAATCAATAAAAATCATATAAATACGTATAATACCTTATTTCAAAGGTATTTTCCTATACTTTGTTGTAATAAAAAATATAAAATGTCTTACTTTCTACTATTTTTAAAATAAAAAATACTTCACTATTTTCAATAAAAAATAGTTTCAAATTCAAAAACCATAAAAAATACAAAACATTTTCTAAAAAATGCATTAAAAATTAAAAAATACTTAAAACAAACAAAAACTTCAAAAATAAAACTAAATATAAAAGTACAAAATCTATACCTATATTTTCACATTGGTATATTGAAACCTCAAAAATAATATAAAAAACATAAAATCCAATAAAAATTAAGAAAAATCCTTAAAAATAAATAAAAATTAGGAAACCCTTAGACCATAGTTTTCTATTATTTTACCTTAATTTTTGATACTTTGCCTATTTTTAGATGACTCGATCGGTTGATATTTCAGATGGCGTCGTTGCCGGGGAGGCAGCGCTACGGTAGATTTTAGAGCCTTAGATTTAGGGTTTCTTTCCTCCTTTTTGTCATCTCATTTTTTTCATTTCACGGCTTTTTGTTTCTTATTTGTGTTGCAGGATCTGAGCAGCGCATCTGAGAACCGAGTAGCCGATTTTTTTTACTTTCCAATATTCCCTCTGTAAAAAGCTAAAGGGTACTTGCCATTTTTCCTATTTCGTAGAAGGGGCCCTATAAGGTCATCCCGACTTGTACCTCACCCTCCTTTCTCTCAAGGTCTGTTTTACCAGGTGTCTTGGGGAAACAGGGCACCCACTGTGGTTTTCTTTGTGTTTTTCTCATCGTTTTCTGCAGATTTTCGAGGCTATGTACTTGATTATGGTTTTCGTATTTTATATGTGCATCCTTAGTTAAATTTTAGGATGCGCAACCTAGTTTCCTTCACTGAGATTAAAAAGAAAAGACAAAAATACGCTAGAGGTTTTTTTTTGAAAAAAAACAAAAAAGTGAAAACGAAAAATAAAAAAATAGGGACAGCAAATTTTATCTGACTTTAAAACTAAACGTAATGGACTCCACTTGTTTTGAGAGATCAATCCTCGAAATGATTTTCATATACTCTCCAGATTTGTGAGTGAGAGACGACCCATAAGGATAGAACCAAAGCTCGGATTTCTTTTTAGACTACCGATTCTAAAACTCGTTAGCTACTCTTCAATAAGACTCTCGAGTACAGAATGGGTGGTTTAGAGGGCACTGCCTAAGGCTCTGTCCTCAAGTAAAATGGGTAGCTGGAAACGATTTGTACTTACTCCCATAATGGTTGAAAGTAGGTATAACTAGCTGTACGGACTCACGACCGTCTTTTGGGAAATTCAGGCACCTATTAGCTCGCATAATATGTTGAAAAGACTGAATTGACAACTAAATCTAAAATTTAAAAGATTAATGACCGATCTTTCACGGTCATCACCAAGTTGAGTTGGTGAAATCGAGGTTTTGCTTTGTGTTTGATTGTGTGGTGTGAGTCTAATCTCAAAGATCTATAGTAGTCATTTGTATCAGTTGTCTTATTTTAAATAAGATGATGGGTAGGCCATTGCTTCGGTCGACTTTGGTCGATCCTCTCTCTCACAACATGCCCATTCATCTAGGTCGGTTCGGGATGTCCCTCTTCCCAAACCAAAGTTCTATCGTATCTCCTCTTCCAGGCATGACTCCAACCCTAGAAGCTCTTCTCCCACTCCATCTATTTCTCCATCATCATTACCTTCGGTTCGAGAGAACCCTATTCTACCTCAGCAATTGCACGTTAACCTGACAGAACCTGATCTAGATTTTTTTTCCTTTCCAGATGCCATGGCTGGAAAAGGACCGCAGCAACCACAGAATACATCTGTAGTGATCGATCAGGCAGCTATCAATAGTGGTCTACTTGCTTCCCTATAATTGATGCATAACCAGATTAGGGAGCAGGGTAGACTAATAAATGATGTCCGGACTGAGCTGACATAGTTTAGAGCTGGAAGAGATACCATGGATATTGAGATCCCAAATGCTGAAGGGGCTGAGAGACCGAATGGAGAGGATAGACCACGACATGGTCCTGGCCAAACAATGAAGCAGTTGTACAATCCTGGAGCTACTACCACTCATAGGTGGATTCTTCTCCCTGTCATTCATGGCAATTTTGAGGCCCGGCCTCAGACCATACAATTGTTGCCCAAGTTCCATGTGCATTCTACGAGGAGCCACACATGCACCTACAAGAATTTGAGTTGATCTGTAGTATGGTGCATGATTCGCATGTGAACGAGGATACGATCAAGCTGATCACGTTTCCATTCTCCTTGGTGGATAGAGCATCCTATTGGCTGAAGCATTTGGGGAGATATATTTCTACTTGGTAGCAGCTTCGAATAGAATATCTGAACAAATACTACCCACTCGGTCGTACTAATGCAATAAGAGCTAAGATCAGCAACTTCACCATGCTAGGAAATAAGCAATTTCACGAAGCATGGGACCGTTTCAAAGAGCTCATAGATAGGTGTCCCCACCGCGATATCTCAAAGCCAAACCTAGTGCAGAACTTCTTTTGGTGGCCGACACCAGAGTTATAGGGATAGGTGAACACATCCTACGGTGGTTCTTATTCCAAGCATGAGGATCAAGTCTGGGCTATCTATGAGGAGATGGCTGAAAACTATACCACGATGTTCCAGACTAGATTCTACACTCAGACCAAGCCACCGACTTATCACCAGCATTCCCGAGTGGCATAAACTGAGGGGACTCCTTCTTCTTCTGCTTCTACCCATTCTGATTCCTTGTCAGCTGATATGGGGATCATAAGTCATAAGTTGGATCGCATGGAAATAATTGAAAAGAAGTACCAGAATTTGGACAAGCTCGACAAGATCGACGAGCTTGAGAGATCTTTGAGTGATATAAAGACTCAGATTATGTGTCTTTAGGAGATACATACGAATTCCATGAAGTCTTCCCGATCAGAAGCTGATCTAGTGAGTAGAGACCGAGACATACTTCCACGGCCACCCTTTCAGCACATCTATCATGTGCATTCTGAGCCAATTCAGCAGTCTCCGGCTTACACGTAGACCCTGCGTACTCCATCATCTAACACTCAGATGGTGGTGTATCAGAGTGATCAGGCTTTTGCTTTGATGCCCCCATCTTATACGAAGTGGCCTGAGCCATTGATTGAGGTCAATGGGATTTGGTACAATCAGTCGCAGCAACCAAGGATCCGCCATCATCCCGGTTTTCTTTGCTCTTCTAGAGGTGCTTCTTCCCAGCAACCACCGCAGGCACATATGGGGTAGAATAGAGAGCAACATCAGTTAGGTCCTCGTCAATACCGGCATGCTCGATGGAGAATGAATGTCTATAACTCTCAGTATCAACAATCTTATCCTCTACAACAGCAACCGGCCCAGCAGCAGTCTTAATACCATCGAGGCGACTCATCCGGGTCTCATGGTCCTTTTCATGAGAACCCATACCTAGAGTATCTCGCTAGTCTGATAGCCGACCAGCAGGTCGCATTTAGGTAAGAGATGGATGAGTTTAAACTATCATTGATATTGTCAAAGGAAAGTCTGCCATTCCTGTCCATATAGAGCCAAATCCGAATAGTCTGAAGAGGAAGTTAGAGCATGTACACTTGACTGAACCCACCCTCCAGTCGCATGTCTTTTCAGATGATTACCTTTATTGTGATGACGATGATTTCATTTCTCTTAGGAGCGGTAGGATACCCGCAGGCAGAGACTCAACTAAGCTTAGTGATGATACACCTGATGATACAGGCGAGCATGTTGAGCATGATGATGGCAATGATGATGCCGCTTTTCCCACTGAGAAGCTGGATGGTGGTGCTGATACCACCAAGACTAATGAGAAGCAGTCAGATTCTTCTAAGGATGCAGCTGCTTTGTCATTTTTCGTGTATAGTGATGATGATAGAAAAATACAAAAAATGTACAAAAGAGAAAAACCAAAAAGAAGAATAAAGACAAGATGATTGATTCAGCTAGAGTTCATGAGTCTATTCTTGATTATTTAAATGGAGCCAATCCCCATTTTAGGAGAATACTTTCTTCTTTTTCCTTCGATCCTCCAATTGTACTGACTGATAGGGAGGATGTATAGATTTTTTTCCCCAAGCACTCCGCTTGGAAAAAGGAGATAAAAAGGAAAACCACAAAAGAATTAAATGACTGATTTGACGAAAGAGATGCTAGACAAATTCACTATCCAGCTCACTCTTTCAGAAGCCTGGGCACACGTCCCTGTTCTACAGAAAGGTCACAAGGAGCGCACTACAGTCCGTAGAAAGAAGAAACAACGCAACCACTGCTCAGAGATTCATGTGTTGACCAAGGAAACATGTCATGCCATCCAGAACTGTCTCCCAGCCAAGCAATCAGACACGGGAGCGCCATATGTCAGATGCAAAATAGTAGATCAAACATTTGATCGTACTCTATTAGATAGTGGTTCATCGATTAATCTCCTTCCTTCTTCTTTACTCGACAAGTTCGAGTTTGGGCCTCTTTTACAAAGCAAGGCGGTCTTGTAGTTTACTGATAGATCGGTCAAGAGACCGAAGGGATTGATTGAGGATGTTATCATCACCATTCAGGGTTTGCAATTCCCTGTGGAATTTGTTGTGTTGGACATGACAATCCCTAAATGTGTGGACGATACCCCGATCATATTGACGACCTTTTATAGCGACAGCTAAGGCCATATCTAATTATGGTATCGGGAAGGTGTATTTTCGCGTCCAGGGCAAGAGTATACATATAGAGACGATCCAAGACCTTAAAGCCAGATCAGATGAGTCAGAACGAGCATCTGATGACGAGCCTGATAGTCATCAGGACCGTGACTTTGTATAGACAGACGATGAGGCAGTATGGGCCGAACCAAGTACACAGTCTTTCATCACACCTTCTAGAGAGTATGGATTTCAAATACTAGATTATGGGAGATTGTATCGCATAGTCTTGGAGCAGATTAGTGGCGAGGTTGTTAGAGATGATTCTGGTACTTTTTAGTCTATGATGAAATTTTTGATCCCTGTGAGTCAGAAGTGAATGTCAATTGGCAGTGTCATGATGAGATAGATCCGACTCTCATTCACTCAGATTCAAAGGATGTCGATTGACAATGCTTTACCGAATTTCTCTCACTTCAAACTTCTTCTACATAGCCTACAACCACCCTGGAGGCCGAGCTAGTTCAACAAAGTCAGTTATTAAATGAGCAGTCTCCTGATCAATTAGAGTCAGAGCAGGATGAGCTTACAAACACTGACTTAGTATCCTATACCTAGGCCTTCACTAGACCATCTCTCCCTGTTCCTTCTCCCTAGAGCTTAAACCTTTACCTCAAAGCATAAAATACTTGTTCCTTGTTAGAGAGCCACAGTCATTATCGTGTCCGATCTGACCAGAGGTCAAGAATCCCGTCCGATAGAGATTCTTGAAAAGAATCGTAAGGAAATCGAGTGGTCAGTAGCATATCTCCATGGGATTAGTCGGCTATGTGCTCCCACCACATCTTTGTAGACGATGATGCCAAACTATCTCGTGAGTATCACGGCAGGCTGAACCTGAATCTTCGAGAGGTGGTTATTGATGAATACTCATTCATCACTCTTTATTCTTATATTTTAGTTACAAAAACCTTTGCAAATGCATGTATATGTGTGTAAATACAAATAATTACCCAAGAGCATGCATAGTGTAAAAGTCATAATTAGCATGTTTTTGTGCAAAAATAAAAGAATAAAGAATTAAAAGAAAAAGAGGGAGATATTTAGAATAAATATTGAGCAACCTAATCCCAAGGGAGGGCTCAGCATGGGCCTGACCGCATAAAAGCCAAAGTAGAGAGAGATAGGGAGCTCATGTGTGTAAATATACCTGTAAATATAATAAAAATATTTTCCTCTAAAAATAGAATAAAATGGGCTTGGATATATTTGTATATATTTGTAAAGACAAAATTAAAACAAAAATAGAAAAATTAAAAAGAAAATGAAAATAATTCTCATTGTACATATTCACCATGTATAGAAACCCACAATTATGTTTATTTCACCCTATAAATAAATAAATTAAAATCCCTAAAAATTTGTACATGTTCTATATTTTATGATGTAAATAAATAAAATAAAAACCATAAAAACAAAAATCAAAAACAAAGAACAAAATTAAAAAACCAAAAAGAACATTGTATATATACCATGTATATAAATGTATATATCTATTTATTTTACCCTTGTAAATAAATAATAAAAATAAAATAAAAACCTCAAAATGTTCCTAATTTTATGCTATAAATAAATAAAATATAAAATGGGAATAAAAATGTACAAAAATAATTAATTAAAAATCAAAAATGAAAAATCAATATTGTGTAAATACCTATGTATAGCACTATAGTGTAAATACCTTATTTTTATTTTGAAAAATTAATTAAAAATCACTAGAAAAAATAGTTTATAAATAAATAAACATTTTTTATGTTTTAAGTTTTCTTTAATTCGGCCATTTTCTATTTTTAAATGAATTTTCAAATCATTTCCATATGGCCAGCCCTGATTGGTCCACGGGGACGTTGACCCCCCGGTCAACTCCCCCCCCCAGGACCACTGAGCCCCGGATCCGAGCCCGCGACCCGATTTCTCGACATTTTCGACTCTCGATCCGATGCCCATATCCGCAAATCCCGGGCTCTCCTTCTTCCTCGTGCATCCGAGATCCTCGCCCGATCATCCGCGTGGGGATCCGCGCTTCGTGAAACCCTGCTCGACCTCCTCTTCTCGGACATGCACTTGTATTTAGTCTGAGCTCCGCCTCCATTTTCTGGATCTTTGTCTCATTCATTCTCCACCCCAGGACCTCCATCATCTCCTCCTGAGTGACAGCAGTCAGCCGGTGGTGTCGCAGCGAGGAGGGAGCGTGTAGACCATCGATCTGGCATCTTTGCGACACCGTGCGCCGCCCAGAGGTGGTGCTCGAGCCTCGGGCATCGACGGCCCTTGAGGCTAGGACCTGGAGCATCCCCAGCTCTTCCACAGTCGACAGCATACAGTAGGTAGTCCCAGTTCTTTCCCTATTTCTTTAATTTTGTGTTTCGCCCAATTCGCTCCATCACCGACCATCGTTGATTCTGACCACCCTCGCCTTCGTCCCGATCATCGGAATCGCCCACCATCTCTGCCTTTCCTCCGCGCACATTCTCCACCCACTCATCCAACCCAGTTCGCACAGGAACTGGGTATCGAGTTCCATCGTCGTCGCTCCACCAGAGCTCGCACGCCCCATCGCACCGTTCACCTTCACTACCCCTAACCGGGTCGAGGCACTTTGACCTCGACCCAGGAGCTCGCTGCTGTGCTTTGCAGGTTCATCCGAGCCCATCTGAGGGCTTCGACTCTTTGGAGCAGCAGTTCCTCCTCCGCCGACGTCGCCTGAGCTCTCTGGAGCTCCGTTGCGTCATCGGAGAGGACCACCAGACGCAGGAGGCCAAGGCGTAGCTTTTCCGATCTTCAGCAGCCTCCGAGGAGCTCCCCCGTACGCGCACGAGGCCGGCGAAGTTCGCCGGTCGCCTGTTCATCGAGCATCCTCTGCAGCCATCCGATCATCCTCTTGCTCCAGTTCAGATCATAGCCGTTCACGCCAGGAGCATCCCCGACCGTCCGATCAGGGGAGGATAGACGAGGACCGTCCGATCGCCGAGGGTTAGCCGCGCCCCTTCCCGACCGTCAGATCTCCACGTGGCGCGCATCTGGCCCTCAACTTAATAAAGGGTAATTTCTTCTTAGGCCCTTAGCTTTTTAGGTGTTAATTTGTAGTCCTGTAAATATTTTAGACATTTTATTTAGTTTGGTAATTTGCATAGAGGACCCTGTCATTCCTTGTATTTGCCTTTATACCCCTGTTTGTAGTGGAACACGTGCTTCAACACGTGCTTTTTGGGTTATTTGCATGTATAGGTTCCATGTTTCAGGGTGTTAATGAATGAATTTATATTTTTGATATTTGTAGAAATACCCCTGTGAGTGTTTTAATTGTGCATGTGCTTTATATAGTGGGTAATTTACACTAAAGCCCCTAGACTTTTAGTACGTGTTACTAAACAGTCCAGGGACTTTAGTTTTCTTGCAAATAGGTCCCTGAGTGCATAGGTCACGCGGCTCACGCGTGAATTCTTGGAGAAATTGCACCGGACCCCCTGGAACTTCTTTTAATTGCGTATAGGTCCCTGTGCACTATACCTTGGTTTTTGATTTTAATAAAATAGCAAACCAACTCCAAATTTGATGAAAATTGGAAACATGGCTCCTAACATGGTGTAAAATTTTCTCTAAATTTTGGATACATTATTTTATTATTTTTGATATTTTTAAAAATTCAAAACACCCATTTTCTTTATTGTCTAGCTTTAAAAATCACAAAAAATATTAAAACACCGTTAAAAATTACAAAAAAATTATACAAGGCTTGTTTTGCCTTGATTGATTTTTTGACCAATTTTGGTCATTTTTGGCTTTATAAAACCTATAAAAATTACAAACCCCTAAAAACCCATAAAAATTCTAATAATTAAAAGAAAAAACAAAAATTAATAATTCCAGTGCCCAAATTTTCCTTGTATTTTCTTCTTTACAAGAAAATTACCTTCAGACCTTGATAGGGCCATTTTGCATTTTAATTTTGCCCTCAAAGTCTGACTGGACAGTTCCTTTATTTCTCAGTCTTGTTTTATTTTATAAAATTACATAAAAATCAGAAAATTACCAAAAATTAAACAGAAATACAGAAAATTATAAAAAAACATAAAAACATTTTTTTTGAATTTTTGGATGATTTTTGAGTAGTTAAATAATTGTTTGTAGTTGGTTGTTTTATTGCTTTTCTATTTTCTTTTATTGATTAAAAATCCAAAAAAATTAAAAATATTAAAAATCCACCAAAAACCCCTTTTATTTTATTTTATTCTTCTTTTATACTACTTCGTAGGCCGCAAGGCCATTACGTGCTCCTTGTGTTTGACCCTGGTCGCTATACCAGGTTAATCGAATAGCGAGACCGCTACTTGAGTTTTCATCGATTTTTGCTTTCGTTTGGTGGTCTAATTTTTTCGTGATTGAGCTCTGAGCCCCGGGCGACTGAGGTCGCAATGACCTTAGTTCTACCTTTACCCCAGTTGTTCGGGCGGCTCATCAGAATGGCGCCATTGCCGGGAGCACGGCTTAGTAGTCGTCCTATTTTTCATTTTTATTTTCTTTTCTTTTTCGCGGCTTTCCGCGGCTCTTTCTGAGTCCGCGGCTTTTTGCGGCTCTTTTTTTTTCCTTTATTTTTGTTTTATTTTATTTTATTTTCTTTCTTTTTATTTTTGTTTTTGTTTTTATTTTTGCTTGTTTATTTTATTGTCATTTTGCATATATACCCATGTTTCATTTCATTTACTTTTCCTGCCTTTATTTGATTACTTTATTTGGTGTTTGACACTTTGTTGCTTTCTTGCGAGGGCCCAAGGATCGAGGCGGCGACTCTCGAGTAGCCGGCGCAACCGCGGGAATTCGGAGGCAGCTCCCTTCTGCACGGAGCCGCAGGAGAGCGTGAGAGAGTAGCTGAGTGGGAGAGGAGTAGATTAGATTTTATTTCTGCTACTTGATTTGTTGTAATAACACAAGGACAGTGGGACTTGGACTTGGACACTTTCTCGAGTCTGTTTCGCCGAGCACGGGGGACCCTTAGGTATTTCGCGGTTTTTTCTTTTACGCGATTTTAGTTTTTCGCTGCCTTTTCCGGTTTCACGCGGTTTTTATCGAGCCCCTAGCCTTAGGAATTTCTATTGATTGTGTCGTACTTAGTAGGATCCAAACACCTAATTATTTGCTTGTCCCTATAGTTCGGTAATTGGACCTATTAATAAAAAATTAATAAAAATAGCTGACTCGCTTCCTTCGAGCCTACGTACCGCAGCCTGCCCTGCCAAGCGTTGCTCCTGAACCCGATTTATCGGGAGGAGGAGGGGTAGACCGAGACCGGACTTTCTGGATCGGAGGCTGGTGACCAGCTAGACGGTTCTTTCGAGTAGAAGTCGCTATTTAGGGACTCGGTTTCTCGCTTGCACCATTTAGGTAGTTTATTTCCTGTCTTTCAATTCTGCGCAGATCATATTGCATGTAGACTGCTGGAGTCATGTACGCATCCCTTTCTCTGCATGCATCATTGATTTCATTGCGCATCGGCTTTTTCGTCTTCTCCCCCTGTTTTTGACTTAATAACCAGGAGAACCGAAAAATTCGTTAGGCCATTTTTGTTTTTATTGAAAAAGACCTAAAAAGAAAAACCATAAAATTGGGACTTCTAAAACTATTGATCCTAAAAGACACTTGACTTAAAAATCTATCTTGGGGAGAGCAACCCCTCATTGTTTGGTTTGATTGTGCGAGAGAGTGACCCCGAACACTAGGTAGAGCCCTCCGATACTCTTCTCGACTGAGTACCGACTATTTCTGTGCGGGACAGTCGGTTGGGAAAGTATCGGGTATCCCAACAGGTCACGTAATCGCTCTGATATCTTGATTGTTCACCAAAATAAAATTGACAAGATAATTGACCGAGCCTTTATGGTCTTCAGCTCGTGTTGCGTTGGTGAACTTGGGGTTTGCTTGTGATCATAGTTTTTCCAGATCTCATCTGCCTTACTCGCCACATCAAGATGATGGGTAGCAATCTCTTAGGCAGCCTCTGGTTGCACCGCTTTCGGGCGCGTCTACCCGTTCATCTAGGTTGGTTCGCGAGAGTCGAGACCAGCTCTCCGAACCCGAGTATGATTCCACCCTGTTCCCCCCTCGACCCCCTTTCTTTCGGTTCTGAGAGACCAGTGCCAGAGGAGAGACTAGCAGATTTATCGGCACCTGAGTTTGGATCGTTTGATTTTGCAGAGACTATGGCCGGCATTTCTGATGATCGCAGTAGAGGTCCACAGCCTGAGCATTTTGTTCTGGACCATGGTGCGATCAACTCCACCCTGATCGCCTCCCTCGAGACAGTGCAGCAGCAGTTAAGGGATCAGGGAGCATTCATGCTAGATATGAGGCACGAGATGGAGGAGATGAGAGCAGAGCGAGAGCAGCGTGGAGACGAGCCTAGGGTCCCAGATGAGGCAGTAGCCGCAGCAGCAGCAACAGCCGCAGCGGCAGCCGTCGCGGCAGGAGCAGAGCAGCCGAGACCAATGCGGGAGTTGCACAACCCGGATCGACACTGATGCATCACTGGGTTGTGCTACCAGCTATCGTGGGGGACTTCAAGTTCCCCCCGAACACCTTGCAGCTCCTTCCCCGTTTCCACGGGCTCGCCACTGAGGAGCCCCATCTCCACCTCCAGGAGTTTCTGATGATCTGCAGCACCATCCACGACCGTCAGGTGGACCAGGATACCATTAGGATGATTGCCTTCCCCTTCTCCTTAGCTGACAGAGCAGCCACCTGGCTGAAGCATTTGGGGAAGTTTGTCTACACTTGGGAGCAGCTCCGCACCGAGTACTTGCACAAGTACTATCCACTCGGGCAGACCAATGTCACGAGAGCCCTGATCAGCAACTTCTCCATGCTCCCCAACGAGCAGTTTCACAAGGCATGGGAGAGGTTCAGAGAGCTGACTGACAGATGCCCGCACCACGACATTTCCAAACCGAATCTTGTGCAGAGCTTTTTCAGCGGGCTGACACCAGAGCTTCAGGGCTTGGTGAACGCTTCTTGTGGCGGGTCTTACTTCGCCAAGGATCACAACCAGGTCTGGGACATCTACGAGGAGATGGCTGAGAACTACATGGTGATGTCCCAGACCCGGTTATACACTCAGGGCAGACCCCTGCAGCCACAGACCGTACAGTACCAGAGGATAGCACGGGTCGACGCCAGTCCTTCCAGTTCGTCCGTGGTAGTAGAAGCACAGGACGAGTCATCAGCCGTGGACATGGGGATTATCAGCGAGAAGCTGGACCGGATGGAGATAATCGAGAAGAAGCAGTGTCAGGGCATCACCCAGATGGAGCAGATGGCACAGACTCTGAGTGACCTGAAGACACAGCTCATGTGTCTCCAGGAGGCACAGACGGCTTCACAGCCTCGTCTTCAGGCACGAGGCGATTCGAGTAGCAGTAGCAGCTCGTCCCAGTGCTCTAGCTCCCACCAGCAGCCCTAGACAGGTTCACCTTGTACAGGAGGAGCCATACCAGCAGCCGCAGCCTACCTACCAGTCACCACCATCTCTAGACTTGCAGATGGTGGTATACCAGCCGGATCAGCCTCTGGCAGTGCTCCGCCACCCCAGTACGATGCAGAGCCGTTGATGGATGTCAACGGGATTTGGTATGACCGCCCCCAGCCCGGTATCCGACGAGACCATCCCGGATTCCGTTGGGGGACCGGAGGTACCCAGCCCCAGCAGCAGCCGTCAGGATAGGGTGGCCAGTACAGCCATCAGAGAGATCACCAGCAGCAGCAGCCCCCAGTGTACCCACCACAGCAGCAGCAGCAGTCGTCACAGTATGGTCCTCGTCCCTATCAGTAGGGACAACCTTGGAGGCATGATCAGCCTCACGAGCCGCAGCATCAGCCACATTCTTACCCCTCTCAGCCACAGCAGTAGTTCCAGCAGCCTCACTACCAGAGAGGCTACCCGTTGGGCTCTCATGAGAGCCCCGCCTTGGATGATATAGCTCGCCTTCTCACCGATCAGCAGGCTACTTTCCGACGGGAGATGGACGAGTTCCGCCAGGAGATGCAGGACATCGTGAGAGGGAAGGCCGCCATCCCTGTTCAGATTGAGCCGAATCCCAACAATCTGAAGAGGAAATCTGAGCAGGTAGCTTGTACTGAGTATGCCACTCCTAGTGATGCATTTGGTGATATGTCTGCATATCTTTTTGATACTGATTTTTTCACACTTAGGAGCGGTAGGATGCCAGCAGGCGGTGCCTCGTCTGAGCGACACCATGAGGATACACCCAGAGCGCCCGACGAGGAGGAGGAGAGCGGTACTGAGGCCGCTAGAGATGATGACGGTGGTACTGATGCCGCCAAGGATGCTGATTCCACTGGCGGTACTGAGGCCGCCGTTTCACCAGTTGGAGGAGGTGGTACTGAGGCCACCCCTGATGTTGAGCCAGAGCGCGGTACTGAGGCCGCGAATCTTCCAGCCGATGGTGGCACTGAGGCCACCCGTGTTCATTCTGAGAGACCTGTTGTTTTTCCTACTTATGATGTATCTCGGAACACTGTTGTTAATAAAGGAAAGGATTTGGTTTTTTCTGGTCCCACTGTGGTGCATGATGTATGTGTGGATCCGGCCGTCAAGCCGTCTAGACCCTTTTCTAGTCCTTCATCTGAGAAGGACCCTGTGATCCCCTTCCCTAGAGCCCTTCAGATGGGGAAGGGGAAGAAAAAAGAAAATCCAAAAAAAAAGAGAGCAGGAAGAGTTCAGCCAGCAGATGATAGGTCGGTTTCACATACAGCTGACTCTTCAGGAGGCTTTGCAGCACATCCCTCTTCTTTAGCGTTCCCTTAGAGACAGGACTACAATCAGGAGGAAGAGGAGGAACCACCATTCAGAGATCTACGTGCTGACGAAAGCCACTTATTTCGCGATTCAGAACCGTCTGCCGACCAAGAGGCCAGATTCCGAAGCCCCATATGTCAGATGCCACATCAGAGAGCAGAGGTTCGACCGTACTTTATTAGATAGCGGATCGTCGATCAACCTACTTCCGGCAGCCCTTCTCGATCGCTTCGAGTTGGGCACTCTTAGACAGAGCAGGACAGTCCTTCAGTTTGCTGATCGATCTGTCAAGAGGCCGAAGGGGTTGTTACGAGACGTTGTCGTCACTATTCAGGGCCTGCAATTCCCCGTGGACTTCGTAGTGTTGGACATGGAGATCCCTGATTCAGTGACCGACACCCCCATCATTCTCGGTCATCCGTTTTTGGCCACAGCCAAGGCGGTGACTGACCATGATAGCAGGAAGGTATACTTTCACGTCGAGGGCGAAAGTGTACAAATAGAGACGGTCGAGGACAGCCGAGCTAGAGACAGATCATGCTCAGAGACCACTTCAGATACAGAGCAGATGACAGATGCCAGGCTAGACATCCACTAGGACTGTGACTTTGTGATCACATATGACGAGGCAGTTTGGGCAGACCCAGCAGCACAGGCCATCCTCTCATTTTCAGATTCCGTTGATGTAGAGATGACAGCAGAGGAGAGATTGGAGAGCACATTCCTGGTCCAGGATACTTTAGAGGCAGCAGAGCCAGTTCTCGACCGCGGGACAGATTCTTGTGATGATGGTGGTGCTGATGCCACCTTGGCTGACACAGATCCCTCGGAGTCAGAGTCTGATTGGGCAGATTGTGATGATTACATGCCATACCTGATTTCCACTGAGCCTGCAGATAGGGAGGAGGTAGATGCCGAGCAGAGCAGAGACAGTCCAGCAGGGCAGCCTTCTCCAGTTCTTGAGAGTGGCAGAGAGTTTCAGTTCTCCCATGCAGATTTGGCAGCGTTCACGCAGACTTTTCAGAGGCCAGATCCACCAGCACCCAGTTGTCCAGAGCTGAAGCCGCTCCCTACGTCGCTGAAGTATAGATTCCTTGCGGGTGAGCATGAGATGTACCCAGTCATTATCTCCACCGATTTGACTGGAGAGCAGGAATCCCCGTCTGATGGGGGTTCTTGAAAAGAACCGCAAGGCGATAGGATGGAGCGTAGCAGATCTCCAGGGGATAAGTCTGGCCTTGTGCTCCCACCATATCTATCTCGAGGATGAGGCAAAGCCGTCGTGTGAGTTCTAGCGGCGGCTGAACCCAAATCTGAGAGAGGTTGTCATGAAGGAGATTTTGAAATGGTGGAGCGCCGATTTTATCTACCCCATCTCCGACTCCAAGTGGGTCAGCCCCTTGCATGTGGTGCCCAAGAAGACGGGCATCACTACAGTGATCAGCGAGTCTGGAGAGAAGATTGCTACATGAGTACCCACTTCTTGGCGGGTCTGCGTTGACTACAGGAGACTCAACCATGCAACCAAGAAGGATCATTTCCCCTGCCCTTTATAGATCAGATCATTGAGAGACTGGCGGGGAAGAGCCACTACTATTTTCTGGATGGGTACTCGGGCTACAACCAGGTGGCCATCGTTCCCGAGGACCAGGACAAGACCACCTTTACCTGTCCCTTCGGCACATACGCCTTCTGACGCATGCCATTTGGGCTATGCAATTCCCCTGCGACCTTTCAGAGATGCATGTTGTCGATCTTTTCGGACATGGTAGGGGAGTGCTTGGAGGTCTTCATGGATGACTTCTCGGTTTACGGTGACGGATTCGACTCCTGTCTTGACTGCCTAGATAGAGTCCTTCAGCGATGTATAGAGGTTCATTTGGTGTTATCTTGGGAGAAGAGTTACTTCATGGTGACTCAAGGGACGGTGCTTGGCCATATCATCTCCAACAGGGGCATGGAGGTTGATCCGGCCAAGGTGGATGTCATTAGAAAACTCGCACCGTCGTCCAATCTGCGGCAGTTACGGTCATTCCTGGGGCACGTCGGTTTCTACCGACGATTCATTCATGATTTCAGCAGGATTTCCCGACCGTTGACTGACCTGCTGACAAAAGACACCGTGTTCCTTGTCGATGACAAGTGTCTTTCGTCCTTTGAGACTCTCAAGAAGAGTGTTGTTGAGGCTCCTGTTCTTCAGCCGCCTGATTGGTCTCTCCCATTCGAGATCATGACGGATGCCTCCGATTTTACCGTGGGGGTTGTGCTGGGACAGAGGAGGGATGGAGTCCCATTTGCTATCCACTACGCTAGCTGCACATTGGATTTCGCGCAGCGGAATTACACAGTCACAGAGAAGGAGATGCTAGCCGTAGTCTTCATCCTAGATAAGTTCAGATCGTATATTATTGGATCTAGAGTGACCATGTTTACTGATCACACCGCCATCAGGTACCTCATGGCAAAGAAGGATGCCAAAGCCAGACTTACTAGATGGATCCTTCTACTCCAGGAGTTCGACATTGAGATCAAGGATAAGCCTGGAGTCAAGAATGTGGTGGCGGATCATCTCTCCCGATTAGAGCATCTTGAGGATTCTGAGCATATTGACCCGATTTGTGATACCTTCCCAGATGAGGCGATCCTTGCTATCACCTCCCTCCCGTGGTATGCCGATATTGTGAACTTTCTTGTTGCTAAGAAAGTCCCACAAGGTTGGCCCAGGCAGAGGCTTGAGACCTCCTCGCGAAGGCCAAGTCCTACCAATGGGAGGATCCCATTATTTACCACGAAGGAGGGGATAGTGTCTGGCGTAGGTGCATTCCTCAGGAGGAGCACCATAAGCGTCCTCACTTACTGCCACAAGCTTGAGGCAGGAGGACATCACTCTGGGAGGAGAACGGCACAGAAAGTGCTCCAATCCGGCTTGTGGTGGCCTACCCTCTTCAAGGACTCTGATGAGTTCGTGAAGAGGTGTACTGACTGTAAGAGGATGGGCACTTGTGGACAGCGTGATATGATGCCGATGCAGTTATTCACTTTTGTGAGGTTTTTGACGCATGGGGCATCGATTTCATGGGTCCATTCCCTAAGAGTCAGGGATTTGAGTACATTCTGTTGGCCGTTGATTATGTGAGTCGTTGGGTTGAGGCCATCCCCGCCTGAGCCGCTGATGCCAGGACAGTTTGCAGATTTCTGAGGAAGCACATCATCACGCGGTTCGGGGTCCCTCGAGTATTGATTTCTGATGGGGGGTCTCATTTCATCAACGACCAGGTAAAGGCCCTTGCTAGCGAGTTCGACATAGACCATCGAGTTGCTACTCCATACCATCCACAGATGAATGGTCTAGCCGAGGTGTCGAACAGGGAGATCAATACTATTCTGCAGAAAGTCGTCCGCCCTGACCGAAAGGATTGGTCACAGCTTTTGGACTCGGTCTTGTGGGCATATAGGACGTCTTTCAAGACACCATTGGGCACATCTCCCTTTCGCCTCGTATATGGCAAGCCGTTCCATTTACCAGTTGAGCTGAGACACAGGTCACTTTGGGAAGTCACTGAGATACTTGTTGATCCAGAAGTGTAGGAGACCAGAGGAGGGCAGAGTTAGCAGCCTTGGAGGAGCTTAGAGATACCGCCTTCTCAAACAGCCTACAGAGTTAGGAGAGAGTGAAGGAGTGGCATGATTCTCATATCAGCCACAAGCATTTTGAGCCTGGACAGAGAGTATGGATGTTTGATGCTAGGCTTCGCCTATTTCCAGGGAAGCTATAGAGCAAATGGAAGGGACCTTATCTGGTGAGAAAGGTACACGACAATGGTAGCATTGACATATCTGAGTTGTCTTCTGAGAGTATCTTTCGAGTGAACGGCCAGCGGCTCAAGCCATTTCTAGATCATGAGCCGCGGGTCGTTGATGTTGCCCCTATTCATTTTGCGTGAGATGTAGTCTGTTGACTCACATCTATTGCATCTCCACGCCTGATTATCACTGTTCTTCCGACATGTATAGATCCAGATGTCTATATCATTACATTCTTTAGTCCCACAACCCTTTCTGCATCTTTTGATTATGCTTTACATAGGGTGCACTTTACCCTAAGTATAGGGGGGATGTAGGGCCCTTGAGTATTTTTTTTGATTCTTTCTATCCTTGTTTTGCTGCCTATACTTAGGGATATTTTACCCTAAGTATAGGGGGGATAGACCATGTACATTCTCCACTCGATTTTCCCTTTGTGTACAGCCTGCTATACTTAGGATTATTTGATCCTAAGTATAGGAGGAAAAGCCGAGATCTTCTTGATTTTCTATTCGTTCATTCATCTTTGTATATAGCCTTCCTTTTCACTTCCCTATACATAACACTAGTTATGTCTTATTCACCGCTCTTGACTCTGAGGACATCGTTCGAGCTAAGTATAGGGGGGGTGTATATATTTCATATATACTTTAGCCATAACTCGTACTTTGTGTGAGTGTGTTAATAAATAAAAAAATGGCTAAAAACCACAAAAAACCACAAAAATTAAAAATTTTCCCTGTAAATAATCATTCTTTTATTGCACATACATAGCTATTGTACAAATTATTTTTGTAAAAATGATTTCAAAAATCTTTTTGTGTAAAGTTTGTGTAAATATTTTCATATCAAAATTATGTATATAGTACAAAATTTTTCCAAAATGTTTTGAAAATCAAAAGTTTGCAAAAATCTTGTGTAAATGTGTGTAAATATTTTGCAAAACTTGCATTCATGCATTCATCCATCCATGATTTCAAAACATTTTTCAAAATTTTGCATGTTTGTAAATATTGTGTAAATAGCATCTTTGTATTTATGTATATAGTTTTTCCTGGATTATAGTTGACATTTAAACTAGCCTGGAATCAAATTGGGAAATGGAGCTTGATTAAGATTTTAATCCACTTAATTTCTAAGAGGAACCTTATAGGGCTTAGGGTTAAGGCTTTTCAGGTCCATGGTGACTTAATTCTTTGAGTCCACTGATGAATACCCATTCATCACTCTTTATTCTTATATTTTAGCTACAAAAACCTATGCAAATGCATGTAGATATGTGTAAATAGGATTCTTTAGCAAAAGCATGCATGTTTGTAAAAATAAATAATTAGCATGTTTTTGTGCAAAAATAGAAGAATAAAGAAGAAAAAGAAAAAGAGGGAAATATTTAGAATAAATATTGAGCAACCTAACCCAAGGGAGGGCTCAGCATGGGCCTGACCGCATAAAAGCCACAAGTAGAGGGAGATAGGGGCTCATGTGTAAATAATTATGTAAATAAATAAAATAATATTTTCCTCAACCAAAAATATACTTGTATATATTTTGTATATATTTAGGAACTATTAAAAACAAAATAAAAAGTTAAAATTCAAAAAACCAAAAATACACCTTCACCATGTACATAGACCACCACCCTTATTTATTTCACCTTGTAAATACACTTATTTATTTCCAAAACTTTTTGTAAATATTCCTTTTTATGTTCTGCAAATAAAATAAATAAAAAGAATCAAAACAAAAATCAAATAAAAATTACAAAATTAAAATACAAAAATATATTGTATATATACCATGTATATAATTGTGCATAAATAATTATTTCCCCTATGTATATAAACAATAAAATAAAAATAGCCTTTTATTCCTCATTCTATCTTATAAATAAATAAAATATAAAATGGGAATAAAAATGTACAAAAATAATTAATTAAAAATCAAAAATCAAAAATCAATATAGTGTATATATAACCTATGAATAGCTAATATGTAAATACCTTATTTTAATTTCCAAAAATTAATTAAAAATCACAAAAAAATAGAAAAAATTAAAACAAACATTTTTCATGTTTTGAGTTTTTGGAAATTCGGCCATTTAAAGGCCCAAAAAAATAAAATAAAAATCTCAGCCTTGGCGGCCTCTGATTGGTCCACGGGGGATTGTTGACCCCCGGTCAACACCTCCCCAGGACCACCAGAGGCGCGGATCTGGGTTTCGACCCGATTTCTCGATCTTTTCCCCACCTGATCCGAATACCAAATCCGCAAACCCCGGGCCCTAATCCATCTGCACACACCCGAGATCCTCGCCCGGAGGTTTGCATGGGGATCCGCGCGCCGATCGTCGTGCCCGACTCCATTCTTCCCGGACCCCTAGCACTATAAAGTTGGAGCTCCGCCGCACTCTCACGCTATCTTTGGTTACCCATTCTCTCTCCAGTGAGCTCCATCGCGACCAGCAAGGTGACAGCTTGCCCCCGCCGGTGTCGTAGCGAGGAGGAGGTGTCCGACCATCGATCCGGCCGCTTCTTGCAGCCGTGCTCTGACGACCACCCGGAGCTCGAGCCTCGGGAGTTGACGACCCTTGAGGCGAGGACCAGGAGCTAGCTGAGCTCCAGCACAGTCTACAGCATCACCCAGGTAACCTTAGTTCCTACCCAGCTAGAGTAATTTTGGATTTCGCCCAAATCGACCGTTCGCCGTGTTCCTTTGATTCCGACCGTTTCGCTTCATATCTCGATCATCGGAGCACCCCATCACCTCCGCCATCTCCTCACGCACGTTCTACGCCCACTCGTTCAACCCAGCTCGCCCCGGAGCTGGGAGTCGAGCTCCACCGTCTTCCGCTCGCCGGAGCTCCTTCGCACCGACCCACCAGCCACCTTCACCCCGCTTCCTTGGGTCGAGGCACTTTGCCCTCGACCCGCGAAGCCTTTGGCGTGTTTTGCAGGTCGAAAGGAGGGCATCTGAGCCCCCTCACGTTCAGGCCAAGGGCGCACCGCCGCCGAGCTCACCGGAGCCCCTCCAGGGCTCAGGTGGACCATCGGAGGCTACCACTAGCTGCGGGGCTGCACCGGGAACCTGTTCCGACATCCAGAAGCAGCTGAGGAGGAGTGTAGCTCACGCAGGAGGCCGGCGAAGTTCGCCGGCGTCGAGTTCTTTCACCATCCTCCAGAGCCGTCCGATGAAGCCTCAGCTCCAGTTCTAATATCAGCCGTCCATCTTTCGAGGAGCCGCGACCGTTGATCATCCAGAGGACCTCATCTGGACCGTTAGTACCTGAGGAGAGAGGCACCTGAGCCCCAGTCGTTAGATCACCCACGTGGCCTCGCCTCAGCCGTCGATTGAGCCCAAGAGAAGAAGAGAAGGAGAGCGCCGCCCATCCTGACCGTCCATCCACCACGTGGCGCGCATCTGGCCGTCGACCAATAAAGGGGTAAATATCTTAGGGCCCCCTCTTAGTTTGCCATTTCATTTCCAGTCCTGTAAATATTTTTAAAACTTTATTTACGTAGGGTTATTTGCAGTATGGACCTTGTGCTTAGCTTTAATTGCATGTATGCCCCTGTGTGTATGTGACCACGTGCTTCGTCACGTGTTGTGTTGGGCATTTTACATCTTTTGTCCTGTAGATCTGGGTTGTTATGGAATGAATGAATATTTTTGAGTAATTGCAGTTATGCCCCTGTGAGTGTTTTTTATTACACATGTGCGAATTTTAGTGGGCTTTTTGCAACCACGTCCCTGAGCTTTTGATACGAGTTATCAAAAGGCCCTAAGACTTGGTTTTTATTACCATTTGGTCCCTGTGTGCCCCAGCCACGCGCCACGCGCGTGACTTGCTGGGTATTTTGCACCAGAGCCCCCAGATTCTCGGGTATTTGCACATTCGTCCTTGTGCACTATGCCCTCTTTGCATTTTTGAATAAAATAGTAAATCATCTCCAAATCCAATGAAATTTCGACACATGGCTCCTGCCATGATGTAGGAATTTCTGTGATTTTTGAGAACATTTTCACTTTTATTTAGTATTTTTAAAAATTCAAAAACAGCCTTTTTAGTTACTGTTTAGATTTAAAAATACCAAAAAAATATAAAAACATCTCCAAAAATTCTAAAAAAATTAGATATTGTTGTTTGCTTGCTGTTTGATTTTGCAGCCGAGTTTGGCTATTTTTCATCACTTAAAAACCTTAAAAATTGAAAAACCTCTAAAAACCCATAAAAATTATAATAAATAAATTAAAAATCCAAAAACAATAATTAGGGTGCCTAAATTTTCCTTATTTTATCTAGTATACAGGAAAATTACCTCCAGGGCTTAGTGAGACTCTTAGATATTTTATTTTTGAGTTTCAAGCCTTGCTGGACAGTACCTCTTTTATTTAGCACTGTTTGATTTTTAGAAAATAATTTACCCATTAGAAAAATTTCAAAAATTCACCAAAAACAGTAAAAAACTTAAAAAACATAAAAACAATTTTTCCTTAATTTTTGCATTATTTTTAGTGTGTTTAATAACTTGTTGAAGTTGTCTTGTATTTCCTTTTTTTTATTTTCTTAACCTTTTAAAAATCCAAAAAAATATAAAAATTAACAAAAACAACTAAAAATCACTTTTATTTCATTTTATTCTCTTTTTACTACTTCGTAGGCTTCTAGCCAATCCGTGCTCCTTGTGTTCGACCCTGGGAGCTATACCAGGTTAATATCATAGCGAGACCGCTTTCGCATTTTCGATTGATTTTATTTCTCGTAGTGGTCTAATTTTTCTTGATACACTTAGTTCGATTGACTGAGGTCACGACGACCATTTCTTTACCTTTACCCTTAGTCATTCGGACGGTTATCATCCACTAGGCTATGATCACATGTCATCTCAATGAGCCTAAGTAGAGCACTTAACAACACACACATGACTCATATAGACAATGGCTTTACTTGGACACCGCACTTAGCACCGAGCTCTCTACGGATGAGGTGGTGAGGAGGCAGTCTTCCTTGACTTGGGGTAGCATATGAGGGTAGTACTTCTAGGTGGAACCTCTCTTCTTCTTTTAGTGAAGGAAGTGCGTCTCAACTTGGTCTGGTTGCCATGAGGTCTAACGACAGGAGTTGTGGGTTGCAATAATGCTTCAAAAGAGGGATAGTCTACTGGCTCAAGAGGAAAAACTCCTTGTATATATGTTGCACATGTATATGTTGTACAGATGCACTTGAAAAAAAAATGCAAAAAGAAAATAACTCCAAAAAAGTGGTGGGTCTCATAGAAAATGATAATCCCACCGGAGTATGTATATAGTGCAATAAGTAAAGCTTGAGATTCATGCCCCACCTTATGTAGCTTGCAGCAGGGAGACTTGGCTACACTGGTCGAGCTCCCAAGGATACATGGCTACGCTGGCCATGGTCCATTCTCTTCCATTTTTGCATTTTTGCACATATATCTTCATTTTTATTTTCATCTCTTATTTGATTATTTTATTGGTCTGACCACCCTTTTCTCTGTTTCTTGCGAGGGCCCGAGGACCGCGGAGGCGACTTTCGAGGAGCCGGTGCAGCCGCGGCACTTGGAGGCGGCTTTTCTCTCGACGAAGCCGCAGGAGAGAGCGAGAGGAGAGAGTTGAGTGGGAGAGGATAGGATAGTTTCTAGTTCATTTATTATTCATTATTTGTAATAATACAGGACTCTATGGACTTGGACTTTTAGACTTAGACCGTAGCGGGTCTGTTTCGCCGAGCACCGGCGTGCTCGGGGGACCCATTAGGACCCTCGGCTTTTTCGCGGCTTTTATCGCGGTTTTCTTTTTCCTTTATTACTGTCATTTTACGGATTTTTCGCGGTTTTTGCTCGAGCCCCTAGACATAGGATTTTTGTTGATTGTGACGTAGGATCTCTAAGGCCCAACACTTAATAGAATATCTGTTCCTATAGAACGTAATTGGACCTTATTAAAATTCACTGAAAAAGTTAGTTTGATTGGATTTGAGACCACGTGCCGTTAGGAGTCACATACAGCGCTGGCAGGACCCGTTGTGGCGGGCACCGAGTGACTCCCAAGATCGGACTCCGGACTCGATTCGGTTGACTAACTATTGTTCTTCACGATCAATAGAAATTGTCTGTTTAGGACTCGGCTTTTTACCGTGCATCATATAGCTTAGTTTATTTTCTGCCTTTTATTTTATGCGCGGATCATTTTGCATGTAGAGTGCTGGCGGCAGGTACGCATTTCTGACTTTGCATGTATCATTGATTTTCTCGTGCATCGGCTTTTTCGACTTCTCCCCCCGTTTTTGGACTTAATAACCAGGAGAAACCGAAAAATTCGTTAGGCGATTTTGTTTGCTTGAAAAATACCTAAAAAGAAAAACCATAAAATTGGGACTGTTTAAAATTATCGACCTTAAAACTCGCTCACCCTAAAAATTTTGTCTTAGGGAGAGCAACCCCCTCATTGTTTGGTTTGCTTGTGCGAGAGAGTGACCCCGAACACTAGGTAGAGCCCCCCGTTGCGAAACCCGACTGATTACCGACTCATCCGTGCGGGCCAGTCGGTTGGGTTAGCAGCGGATATCCTAACAGGTCACGTAATCGCTCTGCTATCTTGATTGTTCACCAAAATAAAATAGACAAGATAATTTGACCGAACTTTCACGGTCTTCAGCTCGTGTTGTGTTGGTGAACCGGGGGTTTGTTTTCTGATCGTAATTTTTCCAGATCTCATCCGCCTTCTCGCCAGATCAAGATGATGGGTAGACGATCTCTTAGGCAGCCTCTGGCCGCACCGCTTTCGGGCGCGTCTACCACATCATCTAGGTTGGCTCGTGAGAGCTCGGACCCGCTCTCCGAGCCCGAGTATGATTCCACCCTGTTCCCCCTCGACCCCCTTTCTGATCTACCTGAGAGACATGAGCCCGAGGAGAGACTTATTCATTTGACAGCACCTGAGTTGGGCTCCTTCGATTTTGCAGACGTCGCGATGGCCGGCAGTTCTGACGATCACTCCCGCAGACCCGAGCACTTTGTATTGGACCAGGGAGCGATCAACTCCACCCTGATCGCACAGTTAGAGACAGTCCAGCAGCAGCTCCGCGATCAGGGAGCTTTTATGATAGAGATGAGGCGTGAGATGGAGAGGCTCAGAGCAGAGAGAGATGCACAGAGCGAGCCCGAGGAGCCCGATGAGGCACAGGCACAGGCACGAGCCGCCGCAGCAGCAGCAGCAGCCGCGGCCGCCACCGCAGCGGCAGCAGCCGCAGGAGGAGCAGGACCACCGAGACCGATGCGGGATTTACACAATCCCGGCTCTACACTGATGCACCACTGGGTGGTGGTTCCGGCTATCGTGGGGGACTTCAAGTTCCCCCCGAACACCTTGCAGATGCTTCCGAGGTTCCATGGACTGGCTACAGAGGAGCCCCACCTCCACCTACAGGAGTTCTTGATGATTTGCAGTACTGTCCACGACAGGCATGTGGACCAGGATACCATACGGATGATTGCATTTCCCTTCTCCCTAGCAGACAGAGCAGCCACATGGCTGAAGCATTTGGGGAGATTCGTGTACACCTGGGAGCAGCTCCGCACCGAGTACTTGAATAAGTACTATCCACTCGGGCGGACGAACGCAGCGAGGGCCCTGATCAGCAACTTCTCCATGTTCCCCAACGAGCAGTTCCACGAGGCTTGGGAGAGGTTCAGGGAGCTCTTGGACAGATGCCCACACCATGATATCACGAAGCCGAACCTAGTTCAGAGCTTTTTCAGTGGGTTGTCACCAGAGCTACAGGGCCTGGTGAACGCTTCTTGTGGCGGGTCCTACTTCGCCAAGGACCATGACCAGGTCTGGGCGATTTTTGAGGAGATGGCGGAGAACTACATGGTTATGTCCCAGACCCGTCTCTACACCCAGAAGACCCAGCCACTTCAGCCAGGACCCGTGCAGTACCAGAGGATCGCACGGGTGGATGCAGGTCCAGCCAGTTCGTCTGCAGCAGCAGCAGCACAGGCAGAGTCGTCAGCTGCAGACATGGGCATCATCAGCGAGAAGCTGGACCGCATGGAGCTGATCGAGAAGAAGCAGTGCCAGAGCATAGCACAGATGGATCAGATGGCACAGGTCTTGAGTGACCTGAAGACACAGATCATGTGTCTCCAGGAGACACAGACGGCTTCTCAGCCCCGTCTTCAGTCGCGAGGCGACTCCGGCAGCAGCAGCAGCTCGTCCCAGCGCTCCAGCGCCCCAGCGCAGCCTAGACAGGTTCACCTTGTACAGGCGGAGCCGTACCAGCAGCCGCAGCACACCTACCAGTCTCCACCGTCTCCAGAGATGCAGATGGTGGTCTACCAGCCGGACCAGCCGTTGGCAGTACTACCCCCAGCCCCCTTGGATGCAGAGCCGTTGATGGATGTCAACGGGATCTGGTACGACCGTCCCCAGCCTGGGATCCGACGAGACCATCCCGGATTCAGGTGGGGGAGTGGTGGTGCCCAGCCCCAGCAGCAGCCGTCAGGTCAGGGAGGGCAGTACTCCCAGCCGAGAGACCATCACCAGCCGCAGCAGCAGCCCCCAGTCTACCAGCAGCAGTCTTCCTATGGTCCTCGTCCCTATCAGCAACAGGGACAGTATGGGAGGCGTGAGCAGCAGGCTCACCCAGGATACCAGCACCAGCAGCACCCTCCGTCCTACCCCTCTCACCCACAGCAGTACCAGCAGCCTCACCCACAGAGAGGCTACCCGTCGGGCTCCCACGAGAGCCCTGCCTTGGATGACATCGCCCGCCTCCTCACGGACCAGCAGGCGACCTTCAGACGGGAGATGGATGAGTTCCGCCATGAGATGCGGGACTTGGTGAGAGGGAAGGCCGCCATACCTGCACAGATAGAGCCCAATCCGAACAACCTGAAGCGGAAGTCTGAGCAGGTAGTACATACTGAGTTAGCCACTCCTAGCGATCCATTTGATGATACTTCTTCAGATCTATTTGATGTTGATTTTGCCACGCTTAGGAGCGGTAGGACCCCAGCCGGCGGCGGCGCCTCAGCTGAGCACCATCCAGAGGCGCCCCAGGAGGAGGAGGAGAGCGGTACTGAGGCCGCTCCAGTCGATGACGGTGGTACTGAGGCCACCGAGGATGCTGATCCCACCGGCGGTACTGAGGCCGCCACTTCACCAGATCGAGGAGGTGGTACTGATGCCACCCCAGCAGCAGCCGAGCCAGTGAGCGGTACTGATGCCGCTCGACGTCTACCTTCGCCAGCAGCAGCAGAGCAGCCCATCCGTGGTGGTACTGAGGCCACCGGTGTTTGTAGAGAGAGATCTGATGTTGTTTTTCCTCATGGTCATGTATCTCAGGATTCTGTGATGAATAAAGGAAAAGGTTTACATTCTTTTGGTCCCACTGTGGTGCATGATGTATGTGTGGATCCGGTCCTTGAACCGCGTAGATCTTTTCCTAGTCCTTCATCCGAGAAGGACCCAGTGATCCCCTTCCCTAGAGCCCTTCAGATGGGGAAGGGGAAGAAAATTGATCCAAAAAAGAGAGAGTTTGAGGAGTTCAGCCAGAGCATGATTGATCGCTTCCATATCCAGCTGACCCTCCAGGAGGCTTTGCAGCACATCCCCCTCCTCCAGAGATCTTTGAGAGAGAGGACTACAGTTAGGAGGAGGAGGAGGAACCATACTTCAGAGATCCATGTGTTGACCAAAGCCACGTGCTTTGCGATTCAGAACCGTCTGCCAGCCAAGAGGCCAGATGCAGGGGCCCCGTATGTCAGATGCCAGATCAGAGAGCAGTGGTTCGACCGTACTCTTTTAGATAGCGGATCTTCGATCAACCTACTTCCGGCAGCCCTTCTCGACCGCTTCGAGTTGGGCACTCTTCGACAGAGCAGGACAGTCCTTTAGTTCGTTGATCGATCTGTCAAGAGGCCGAAGGGGTTGCTACGAGACGTTATCGTCACGATTCAGGGTCTGCAATTCCCCGTGGACTTCGTACTGTTGGACATGGAGATCCCTGAATCAGTGGCCGATACCCCCATCATCCTTGGTCGTCCGTTCTTGGCCACAGCCAAGGCGGTGACTGATCATGATAGCGGGAAGGTGTACTTTCGCGTCCAGGGCGAGAGTATACAAATAGAGACGGTCGAGGACTACAGAGCCAGATCCAGATCCCGCTCAGATGCCAGTACCGATTCAGAGCAGCTGACCGACGCAGCGCCAGACATCCACCAGGACTGCGACTTTGTGATCACAGATGATGAGGCAGCTTGGGCAGACCTTGAGTCACAGACTACCCTCTCACTTTCAGACACAGCTGGTGCAGAGATGATAGCAGAGGAGAGTCTGGAGAGCACAGACCTGGTTCAGGATACCATTGCGGCAGCAGAGCCGGTCCTCGATCGCAGCACAGTGTTTTGTGATGGTGGTGCTGAGGCCACCTTGTTTTCCGGTGGTACTGATGCCACCGTTTCTGATGCAGATCCCTCGGATTCAGAGTCTGATTGGGCCGATTGTTATGATCAGATGCCAGACCTGAGTTCACCTGAGCCTACAGAGGAGGAGGTAGAGGCAGAGCAGAGCAGAGACAGTGCAGTTGAGCCGCCTTCTCCCGACCCAGTTTGCGAGAGTACACTTTCACTTTCCCAGGCAGATTTGGCTGATCTTGCAGCATTCACTCAGTTCCTTCCACAGCCAGATTTGCCGGCACCTAGCATTCCAGAGCTGAAGCCGCTCCCTACTTCGCTGAAGTATCGATTCCTTGCGGGCGATCCTGAGATGTACCCAGTCATCATCTCCGCTGAGTTGACTGGAGAGCAGGAATCCCGTCTGATGGGGGTTCTTGAAAAGAACCGCAAGGCGATCGGATGGAGCGTAGCAGATCTCCATGGGATTGATCCATCAGTGTGCTCCCACCACATCTATCTCGAGGACGGGGCAAAGCCGTCGCGTGAGTTCCAGCGGCGTCTGAACCCCAACCTGAGAGAGGTTGTCATGAAGGAAATATCGAAGTGGTGGGGTGCAGGTTTTATTTATCCCATTTCCGACTCCAAGTGGGTCAGCCCCTTGCATGTGGTGCCCAAGAAGACGGGCATCACGACTGTGATCAGTGAGTCGGGAGAGGAGATTGCTACACGGGTACCCACCTCTTGGAGGGTTTGTGTTGACTACAGGAGACTCAACCAAGCCACCAAGAAGGACCATTTCCCCCTGCCTTTTATTGACCAGATCATTGAGAGACTGGCAGGGAAGAGCCACTATTGCTTCCTGGATGGGTACTCGGGCTACAACCAAGTGGCCATCGCTCCTGAGGATCAGGAGAAGACCACCTTTACCTGTCCCTTCGGCACATACGCTTTTCGACGCATGCCATTCGGGCTATGCAACGCCCCTGCGACTTTCCAGAGGTGCATGCTGTCGATCTTTTCGGACATGGTAGGGGAGTGCCTTGAGGTCTTCATGGATGATTTCTCGATCTACGACGATGGATTTGACTCCTGTCTTGACTGCCTAGACCGAGTACTCCAGCGATGTATTGAGTATCACTTGGTGCTATCTTGGGAGAAGAGTCACTTCATGGTGACTCAAGGGACGGTGCTTGGCCACATCATCTCCAACAGGGGCATGGAGGTGGATCCGGCCAAGGTTGATGTCATTAGAAAACTCACACCGCCGTCCAATCTGAGGCAGTTACGGTCATTTCTGGGGCATGTTGGATTCTACAGGAGATTTATTCAGGATTTTAGCAGGATTGCCCGACCGTTGACTGACCTCTTGACGAAAGACACCGAGTTCCTTGTTGATGACAAGTGTCTTTCGTCGTTTGCTACTCTCCAGAGATGTGTTATTGAGGCTCCTGTCCTCCAGCCACCTGATTGGTCTCTCCCATTCGAGATCATGACGGACGCCTCCGATTTTGCCGTAGGGGCAGTGCTGGGACAGAGGAGGGATGGAGTACCATTTGCTATACACTATGCTAGCCGTACATTGGATTCCGCCCAGCGGAATTATACAGTCACAGAGAAGGAGATGCTAGCAGTAGTGTTTGCCCTAGATAAATTCAGATCATATATCATTGGATCCCGAGTGACCTTGTACACAGATCACACCGCCATCAGGTACCTCATGGCAAAGAAGGATGCCAAGGCCAGACTGACCAGATGGATCCTTCTACTCCAGGAGTTCGACATTGAGATCAAGGATAAGCCTGGAGTCAAGAATGTGGTGGCGGACCATTTATCCCGTTTAGAGCAGCCTGAGGAGTCAGAGCAGATTGATCCGATCAGAGATACTTTCCCAGATGAGGCGATCCTTGCTATCGCCTCACTCCCATGGTATGCCGATATTGTGAACTTTCTCGTTGCTGGGAAAGTCCCACAAGATTGGCCCAGGCAGAGGCTTGAGACCTTCCTTGCGAAGGCCAAGTCTTACCATTGGGAGGATCCCATCCTTTACCACGAGGGAGGGGATAGCGTCTGGCGTCGGTGTATTCCTCAGGAGGAACACCATAGCGTCCTCACTTACTGCCACAAGCTTGAGGCAGGGGGACATCATTCTGGGAGGAGAACGGCACAGAAAGTGCTCCAATCCGGTTTGTGGTGGCCTACCCTCTTCAAGGACTCAGATGAGTTCGTGAAGAGGTGTACTGGCTGTCAGAGGATGGGCACTTGTGGACAGCGTGATATGATGCCGATGCAACCCATTCACTTCTGTGAGGTTTTTGACGCATGGGGCATCGATTTCATGGGTCCATTCCCTAAGAGTCAGGGATTTGAGTACATTCTGTTGGCCGTAGATTATGTGAGTCGTTGGGTGGAGGCTATCCCCGCCCGAGCCGCTGATGCGAGGACAGTTTGCAGATTTTTGAGGAAGCACATCATCACGCGGTTCGGGGTTCCACGAGTTCTTATTTCTGATGGGGGATCTCACTTCATCAACGACCAGGTGAAGGCACTTGCTAGCGAGTTCGGCATAGACCATCGTGTTGCTACACCGTACCATCCACAGACGAATGGTCTAGCCGAAGTGTCGAATAGGGAGATCAAGACTATTCTGCAGAAAGTCGTCCGCCCTGACCGAAAGGATTGGTCACAGCTATTGGACTCGGTCTTGTGGGCATATAGGACGTCTTTCAAGACACCTTTGGGTACATCTCCCTTTCGTCTCGTATATGGCAAGCCTTGTCACCTACCTGTTGAGCTGAGGCACAAGTCACTCTGGGCAGTTACAGACATTCTCATGGATCCAGATGGTATAGGAGACCAGAGGAGGGCAGAGCTAGCTGCCCTGGAAGAGCTTAGAGATGCAGCTTTCACGAGCAGCCTACATTACAAGGAGAGAGTCAAGGAGTGGCATGATTCTCATATCAGCCACAAACATTTTGAGATTGGACAGAGAGTATGGCTGTTTGATGCGAGGCTTAGATTATTTCCAGGGAAGCTCCAAAGCAAATGGAAAGGACCTTATCTGATTCGGAAGGTACACGACAACGGTAGCATCGACATATCCGAGTTGTCTTCTGAGAGTACCTTCCGAGTGAACGGCCAGCGGCTCAAGCCATTTCTAGATCATGAGCCGCGGGTCGTTGATCTTTCCCCTATTCATTTTGCGTGAGATGTGGTCTTTTGACTCACATCTAATGCATCTCACGCCTGAGCTTTACTGACCCTCCGCTGTACATAGATCCAGATGTCTATATCATCACTTTCTTTAGTCCCACATCACTTTCCTCATCTTTTGATTATGCTATACTTAGGGCGCACTTTACCCTAAGTATAGGGGGGATGTGAGACCCTTTGGGTATTTCTCTTGTTTTTGTTTACCCCTGTTTTGCTGCCTATACTTAGGGGTATGTTACCCTAAGTATAGGGGGGGTAGACCCTGTACATTCTCCACTCGGTTTTTCCCTTCGTGTACAGCCTGCTATACTTAGGATTACTTGATCCTAAGTATAGGGGGAAGACCCGAGTCCCTCTTGACTTTCATTCTCTTTTGTATAGCCTTCCTTTTCACTTCCCTATACATAGCACGAGTTATGTCTTCTTCATCGCTCTTGACTCTGAGGACATCGTTCGAGCTAAGTATAGGGGGGTGTGTATATATTTCATATATACTTTAGCCATAACTCGTACTTTGTGTGAGTGTGTTAATAAATAAATAATGGCTAAAAACCACAAAAATTAAAAATTTTCATGTACATATCTTCTTTTATTTTGCACATACATAGCTAGTGTACAAATTATTTTTGTAAAAATGATTTCAAAAATCTTTTGTGTGTAAAGCTTGTGTAAATATTTTCTGTATCAAAATTATGTATATAGTACAAAATTTTTCCAAAATGTTTTGAAAAATCAAAAGTTTGCAAAAATCTTGTGTAAATGTGTGTGAATATCTTTTTGCAAAACTTGCACTTCATGCATCATCATTCATGATTTCAAAACATTTTTCAAAAATTTTGCATGATTGTAAAATGTTGTGTAAATATGCATCTTTTTGTACATATGTATATAGTTTTCTTTGGATGATAGTTGACATTTAAACTAGCCTGGAATCAAATTGAGAAATGGAGCTTGATTAAGATCTTAATCCACCTAATTTCTAAGAGGAACCTTATAGGGCTTAGGTTTAAGGCTTTTCAGGTCCATGGTGACTTAATTCTTTGAGTCCACTAGGCTAGGATCACATGTCATCTCAATGAGCCTAAGTAGAGCACTTAACAAAAACACATGACTCATATAGACTATGGCTTTACTGGGACAACCGCACTATGCACCGAGCTCTCTACGGATGAGATGGTGAGGAGGCAGTCTTCCTTGACTTGGGGTAGCATATGAGGGTAGTACTTCTAGGCGGAACCTCTCTTCTTCATTTAGTGAAGGAAGTGCGTCTCAACTTGGTCTGGTTGCCATGAAGTCTAACGACGGGAGTTGTGGGTTGCAATAAAGCTTCAAAAGAGGGATAGTCTACTGGCTCAAGAGGAAAAACTCCTTGTATATATGCTGCACATGTACATGTTGTATAGATGCACTCGAAAAAAAAAATGTGAAAAAGAAAAGAACTCCAAAAAAGTGGTGGGTCTGAGAGAAAATGATAATCCCACCGGAGTATGTATATAAGTGCAATAAGCAAAGCTTGGTTTCATGATCCACCTGTTGTAGCTTGCAGCAGGGAGACTTGGCTACACTGGTCAAGCTCCCAAGGGTACTTGGCTACACTGGCCTTGACCCATTCTCTTCTTCCCCCTCTTCTTGAGCCGGTTGTACTTGAACTTAGAAGGGAATACCCCGCTCCTCGAGGAAAGAGTGGCCAGATTGAGGTCATAGAGTTACCTTGTTGGGGAGGGTTGTCAAGTTGCCATTTCTGAGGTGGAGAGCTTAGACCTCACTTTCACAGGACAAGAAAAGATTCATGATCTTCAGGGTTTGTAGTTGATGACTTGTTCTGATATGGAGCATTGAGGAGTCTTGGTTATAGAGTAGTGGAACTTGGAGGCTGTTAGGTTTTAAGCTTAAGTCTAAATAAGGTTCCGACACATCAATAATCCAAAGATCTGACTAAGCTCCATGCCTCAATTTAATGAAGGCAAGTTTAATAATCAACCTTGATCCATGTACATTTTCTTTTTCTTTTTCCATTTTTCTTTCTTTTGCACTTCTTTTTCAAATAAGTGTTTGCTAAGGGACTAGCAAAGTATAGTATAGGGGGGTGATGAATACCCATTCATCACTCTTTATTCTTATATTTTAGCTACAAAAACCTATGCAAATGCATGTAGATATGTGTAAATAGGATTCTTTAGCAAAAGCATGCATGTTTGTAAAAATAAATAATTAGCATGTTTTTGTGCAAAAATAGAAGAATAAAGAAGAAAAATAAAAAGAGGGAAATATTTAGAATAAATATTGAGCAACCTAACCCAAGGGAGGGCTCAGCATGGGCCTGACCGCATAAAAGCCACAAGTAGAGGGAGATAGGGGCTCATGTGTAAATAATTATGTAAATAAATAAAATAATATTTTCCTCAACCAAAAATATACTTGTATATATTTTGTATATATTTAGGAACTATTAAAAACAAAATAAAAAGTTAAAAATTCAAAAACCCAAAAATACACCTTCACCATGTACATAGACCACCACCCTTATTTATTTCACCTTGTAAATACACTTATTTATTTCCAAAACTTTTTGTAAATATTCCTTTTTATGTTCTGCAAATAAAATAAATAAAAAGAATCAAAACAAAAATCAAATAAAAATTACAAAATTAAAATACAAAAATATATTGTATATATACCATGTATATAATTGTGCATAAATAATTATTTCCCCTATGTATATAAACAATAAAATAAAAATAGCCTTTTATTCCTCATTCTATCTTATAAATAAATAAAATATAAAATGGGAATAAAAATGTACAAAAATAATTAATTAAAAATCAAAAATCAATATAGTGTATATATACCTATGAATAGCTAATATGTAAATACCTTATTTTAATTTCCAAAAATTAATTAAAAATCACAAAAAAATAGAAAAAATTAAAACAAACATTTTTCATGTTTTGAGTTTTTGGAAATTCGGCCATTTAAAGGCCCAAAAAAATAAAATAAAAATCTCAGCCTTGGCGGCCTCTGATTGGTCCACGGGGGATTGTTGACCCCCGGTCAACACCTCCCCCAGGACCACCAGAGACGCGGATCTGGGTTTCGACCCGATTTCTCGATCTTTTCCCCACCTGATCCGAATACCAAATCCGCAAACCCCGGGCCCTAATCCATCTGCACACACCCGAGATCCTCGCCCGGAGGTTTGCATGGGGATCCGCACGCCGATCGTCGTGCCCGACTCCATTCTTCCCGGACCCCTAGCACTATAAAGTTGGAGCTCCGCCGCACTCTCACGCTATCTTTGGTTACCCATTCTCTCTCCAGTGAGCTCCATCGCGACCAGCAAGGTGACAGCTTGCCCCCGCCGGTGTCGTAGCGAGGAGGAGGTGTCCGACCATCGATCCGGCCGCTTCTTGCAGCCGTGCTCCGACGACCACCCGGAGCTCGAGCCTCGGGAGTTGACGACCCTTGAGGCGAGGACCAGGAGCTAGCTGAGCTCCAGCACAGTCTACAGCATCACCCAGGTAACCTTAGTTCCTACCCAGCTAGAGTAATTTTGGATTTCGCCCAAATCGATCGTTCGCCGTGTTCCTTTGATTCCGACCGTTTCGCTTCATATCTCGATCATCGGAGCACCCCATCACCTCCGCCATCTCCTCACGCACGTTCTACGCCCACTCGTTCAACCCAGCTCGCCCCGGAGCTGGGAGTCGAGCTCCACCGTCTTCCGCTCGCCGGAGCTCCTTCGCACCGACCCACCAGCCACCTTCACCCCGCTTCCTTGGGTCGAGGCACTTTGCCCTCGACCCGCGAAGCCTTTGGCGTGTTTTGCAGGTCGAAAGGAGGGCATCTGAGCCCCCTCACGTTCAGGCCAAGGGTGCACCGCCGCCGAGCTCACCGGAGCCCCTCCAGGGCTCGGGTGGACCATCGGAGGCTACCACTAGCTGCGGGGCTGCACCGGGAACCTGTTCCGACATCCAGAAGCAGCTGAGGAGGAGTGTAGCTTACGCAGGAGGCCGGCGAAGTTCGCCGACGTCGAGTTCTTTCACCATCCTCCAGAGCCGTCCGATGAAGCCTCAGCTCCAGTTCTAATATCAGCCGTCCATCTTTCGAGGAGCCGCGACCGTTGATCATCCAGAGGACCTCATCTGGACCGTTAGTACCCGAGGAGAGAGGCACCTGAGCCCCAGTCGTTAGATCACCCACGTGGCCTCGCCTCAGCCGTCGATTGAGCCCAAGAGAAGAAGAGAAGGAGAGCGCCGCCCATCCTGACCGTCCATCCACCACGTGGCGCGCATCTGGCCGTCGACCAATAAAGGGGTAAATATCTTAGGGCCCCCTCTTAGTTTGCCATTTCATTTCCAGTCCTGTAAATATTTTTAAAACTTTATTTACATAGGGTTATTTGCAGTATGGACCTTGTGCTTAGCTTTAATTGCATGTATGCCCCTGTGTGTATGTGACCACGTGCTTCGTCACGTGTTGTGTTGGGCATTTTACATCTTTTGTCCTGTAGATCTGGGTTGTTATGGAATGAATGAATATTTTTGAGTAATTGCAGTTATGCCCCTGTGAGTGTTTTTTATTACACATGTGCGAATTTTAGTGGGCTTTTTGCAACCACGTCCCTGAGCTTTTGATACGAGTTATCAAAAGGCCCTAAGACTTGGTTTTTATTACCATTTGGTCCCTGTGTGCCCCAGCCACGCGCCACGCGCGTGACTTGCTGGGTATTTTGCACCAGAGCCCCCAGATTCTCGGGTATTTGCACATTCGTCCTTGTGCACTGTGCCCTCTTTGCATTTTTGAATAAAATAGTAAATCATCTCCAAATCCAATGAAATTTCGACACATGGCTCCTGCCATGATGTAGGAATTTCTGTGATTTTTGAGAACATTTTCACTTTTATTTAGTATTTTTAAAAATTCAAAAACAGCCTTTTTAGTTACTGTTTAGATTTAAAAATACCAAAAAAATATAAAAACATCTCCAAAAATTCTAAAAAAATTAGATATTGTTGTTTGCTTGCTGTTTGATTTTCCAGCCGAGTTTGGCTATTTTTCATCACTTAAAAACCTTAAAAATTGAAAAACCCCTAAAAACCCATAAAAATTATAATAAATAAATTAAAAATCCAAAAACAATAATTAGGGTGCCTAAATTTTCCTTATTTTATCTAGTATACAGGAAAATTACCTCCAGGGCTTAGTGAGACTCTTAGATATTTTATTTTTGAGTTTCAAGCCTTGCTGGACAGTACCTCTTTTATTTAGCACTGTTTGATTTTTAGAAAATAATTTACCCATTAGAAAAATTTCAAAAATTCACCAAAAACAGTAAAAAACTTAAAAAACATAAAAACAATTTTTCCTTAATTTTTGCATTATTTTTAGTGTGTTTAATAACTTGTTGAAGTTGTCTTGTATTTCCTTTTTTTTATTTTCTTAACCTTTTAAAAATCCAAAAAAATATAAAAATTAACAAAAACAACTAAAAATCACTTTTATTTCATTTTATTCTCTTTTTACTACTTCGTAGGCTTCTAGCCAATCCGTGCTCCTTGTGTTCGACCCTGGGAGCTATACCAGGTTAATATCATAGCGAGACCGCTTTCGCATTTTCGATTGATTTTATTTCTCGTAGTGGTCTAATTTTTCTTGATACACTTAGTTCGATTGACTGAGGTCACGACGACCATTTCTTTACCTTTACCCTTAGTCATTCGGACGGTTATCATCCACTAGGCTATGATCACATGTCATCTCAATGAGCCTAAGTAGAGCACTTAACAACACACACATGACTCATATAGACAATGGCTTTACTTGGACACCGCACTTAGCACCGAGCTCTCTACGGATGAGGTGGTGAGGAGGCAGTCTTCCTTGACTTGGGGTAGCATATGAGGGTAGTACTTCTAGGTGGAACCTCTCTTCTTCTTTTAGTGAAGGAAGTGCGTCTCAACTTGGTCTGGTTGCCATGAGGTCTAACGACAGGAGTTGTGGGTTGCAATAATGCTTCAAAAGAGGGATAGTCTACTGGCTCAAGAGGAAAAACTCCTTGTATATATGTTGCACATGTATATGTTGTACAGATGCACTTGAAAAAAAATGCAAAAAGAAAATAACTCCAAAAAAGTGGTGGGTCTCATAGAAAATGATAATCCCACCGGAGTATGTATATAGTGCAATAAGTAAAGCTTGAGATTCATGCCCCACCTTATGTAGCTTGCAGCAGGGAGACTTGGCTACACTGGTCGAGCTCCCAAGGATACATGGCTACGTTGGCCATGGTCCATTCTCTTCTTCCCCCTCTTCTTGAGCCGGTTGAACTTGAACTTAGAAGGGAATACCCCGCTCCTCGAGGAAAGAGTGGCCAGATTGGGGTCATAGAGTTACCTTGTTGGGGAGGGTTGTCAAGTTGCCATTTCTGAGGTAGAGAGCTTATACTTCACATTCACAATACAAGAAAAGATTCATGGTCTTCAGGGTTTGTGTTTGGTGACTTATCCTGATCTGGATTATTGAGGAGTCTTGGTTATAGAGTAGTGGAACTTAGAGGCTGTTGAGTTTTAAGCTTAAGTCCAAATAAGGTTCCGACACATTAATGATCCAAAGATATGATCGAGCTCCGTGATTTAATTTAATAAAGGCAAGTTTAGTATTCAACCTTGATCTATGTACATTCTCCTCTTTTTCTTTTTCTTTCTCTTTTTCACTTCCTTTTCAAATAAGTGTTTGCTAAGGGACTAGCAAAGTTAAGTATAGGGGGGTGATGAATACTCATTCATCACTCTTTATTCTTATATTTTAGCTACAAAAACCTTTGCAAATGCATGTATATGTGTGTAAATACAAATAATTACCCAAGAGCATGCATAGTGCAAAAAGTCATAATTAGCATGTTTTTATGCAAAAATAAAAGAATAAAGAATTAAAAGAAAAAGAGGGAGATATTTAGAATAAATATTGAGCAACCTAATCCCAAGGGAGGGCTCAGCATGGGCCTGACCGCATAAAAGCCAAAGTAGAGAGAGATAAGGAGCTCATGTGTGTAAATATACCTGTAAATATAATAAAAATATTTTCCTCTAAAAATAGAATAAAATGGGCTTGGATATATTTGTATATATTTGTATAGACAAAATTAAAACAAAAATAGAAAAATTAAAAAGAAAATGAAAATAATTCTCTTTGTACATATTCACCATGTATAGAAACCCACAATTATATTTATTTCACCCTATAAATAAATAAATTATAATCCCTAAAAATTTGTATATATTCTATATTTTATGATGTAAATAAATAAAATAAAAACCATAAAAACAAAAATCAAATAAAAAGAACAAAATTAAATACCAAAAAGAACATTGTATATATACCATGTATATAAATGTATATATCTATTTATTTTACCCTTGTAAATAAATAATAAAAATAAAATAAAAACATCAAAATATTCCTAATTTTATGCTATAAATAAATAAAATATAAAATGGGAATAAAAATGTACAAAAATAATTAATTAAAAATCAAAAATGAAAAATCAATATTGTGTAAATACCTATGTATAGCACTATAGTGTAAATACCTTATTTTTATTTTGAAAAATTAATTAAAATCTAAAAATAGTTTATAAATAAATAAACATTTTTTATGTTTTAAGTTTTCTTTAATTCAGCCATTTTCTATTTTTAAATGAATTTTCAAATCATTTCCATATGGTCAGCCCTGATTGGTCCACGGGGACGTTGACCCCCCGGTCAACTCCCAACCCCCCAGGACCACTGAGCCCCGGATCCGAGCCCGCAACCCGATTTCTCGACATTATCGAATCTCAATCCAATACCCATATCCGCAAATCCCGGGCTCTCCTTCCTCGTGCATCCGAGATCCTCGCCCGATCATCCGCGTGGGGATCCGCACTTCGTGGAACCCTACCCGACCTCCTCTTCTCAGACATGCACTCGTATTTAGTCCGAGCTTCGCCTCCATTTTCTGGATCTTTGGCTCATTCATTCTCCACCCCAGGACCTCCATCATCTCCGCCTGAGTGACAGCAATCGGCCGGTGGTGTAGCAGCGATGAGGGAGCATGTAGACCATCGATCCGGCGTCTTTGCGCCGCCGTGCGCTGCCCAGAGGTGGTGCTCGAGCCTCGGGCATCGACAGACCTTGAGGCTAGGACCTGGAGCATCCCCAGCTCTTCCACAGTCGACAGCATCCAGTAGGTAGTCCCAGTTCTTTCCCTATTTCTTTAATTTTGTGTTTCGCCCAATTCGCTCCGTCACCGACCATCGTTGATTCCGACCACCCTCGCCTTTGTCCCGATCATTGGAATCGCCCACCATCTCTGCCTTTCCTCCGTGCACATTCTCCACCCACTCATCCAACCCAGTCCGCACAGGAACTGGGTAACGAGTTCCATCATCGTCGCTCCGCCGGAGCTCGCACACCCCGCCGCACTGTTCACCTTCACTCCTAACCGGGTTGAGGCACTTTGCCCTCGACCCAGGAGCTCGCTGATGTGCTTTGCAGGTTCATCCGAGCCCATCTGAGGGCTTCGACTCTTTGGAGCAGCAGCTCCTCCTCCGCCGACGTTGCTTGAGCTCTCTGGAGCTCCGCTGCATCATCGAAGAGGACCACCAGATGCAGGAGGCCAAGGCGTAGCTTCTCCGATCTTCAGCAGCCTCCGAGGAGCTCCCCCGTACGCTTACGAGGTCGGTGAAGTTCGCCGGCCGCCTGTTCATCGAGCATCCTCCGCAGCCGTCCGATCATCCTCCAGCTCCAGTTCAGATCGTAGCCGTTCACGCCAGGAGCAGCCCGACCGTCCGATCAGGGGAGGATAGAAGAGGACCGTCCGATTGCTGAGGGTTAGCCGCGCCCCTTCTTGACCGTCAGGTCTCCACGTGGCGCGCATCTGGCCCTCGACTTAATAAAGGGTAATTTCTTCTTAGGCCCTTAGCTTTTTAGGTGTTAATTTGTAGTCCTGTAAATATTTTAGACATTTTATTATAGTTTGATAATTTGCATAGAGGACCTTGTCATTCCTTGTATTTGCCTTTATACCCCTATTTGTAGTGGAACACATGCTTCGACACGTGCTTTTTGAGTTATTTCCATGTATAGGCTTTATGTTTCAGGGTGTTAATGAATGAATTTATATTTTTGATATTTGCAGAAATACCCCTGTGAGTGTTTTAATTGTGCATGTTTATATAGTGGGTAATTTACACTAAAGCCCCTGGACTTTTAGTACGTGTTACTAAACAGTCCAGGGACTTTAGTTTTCTTGCAAATAGGTCCCTGAGTGCCCAGGTCACGCGCCTCGCGCGTGAATTCTTGGAGAAATTGCACCGGACCCCCTGGAACTTCTTTCAAAAGCGTACAGGTCCCTCTACACTGTACCTTGGTTTTTGATTTTAATAAAATAGCAAACCAAGTCCAAATTTGATGAAAAATGGATACGGCTCCTGCCATGGTGTAAAATTTTCTCTAAATTTTGGAGACATTTTTTTATTATTTTTTATATTTTTAAAAATTCAAAAACACCCATTTTCTTTACTGTCTAGCTTTAAAAATCACATAAAAATATTAAAACACATTTAAAAATTACAAAAAAATTATACATTGCTTGTTTTGCTTTTTTTGATTTTCTGACCAATTTTGGTCATTTTTGGCTTTATAAAACCTATAAAAATTACAAAACCTCTAAAAACCTATAAAAATTCTTACAATTAAAAGAAAAATCAAAAATTAATAATTCTAGTGCCCAAATTTTCCTTGTATTTTCTTCTTTACTGGAAAATTACCTTCAGACCTTGATAGGGCCATTTTGCATTTTAATTTGGCCCTCAAAGTCTGACTGGACAGTTCCTTTATTTCCCAGTCTTGTTTTATTTTTTTTATAAAATTCCATAAAAATCAGAAAATTACCAAAAAATTAACCAAAACACAGAAAATTATAAAAAACATAAAAACATTTTTGTTTGAATTTTTGGATGATTTTTGAGTAGTTAAATAATTGTTTGTAGTTGGTTGTTTTATTGCTTTTCTATTTTCGTTTATTGATTAAAAATCCAAAAAAATTAAAAATATTAAAAATCCACCAAAAAACCCTTTTATTTTATTTTATTCTTCTTTTAGACTACTTCGTAGGCCGCAAGGCCATTACGTGCTCTTTGTGTTCGACCCTGGTCGCTATACCAGGTTAATCCACTAGCGAGACCGCTACTTGAGTTTTCATCGATTTTTGCCTTCGTTTGGTGGTCTGATTTTTTCGTGATTGAGCTCTGAGCCCCGGGCGACTGAGGTCGCAACGACCTTAGTTCTACCTTTACCCCAGTTATTCGGGTGGCTCATCAGTTATGAAGGAAATATCCAAGTGGTGGAGTGCCGATTTAATCTATCCCATCTCTGATTCTAAGTGGGTCAGTCTATTACATGTGGTAACCAAGAAGATGGGTATCACTACAATGATTAATGAGAATACCGACTTCTTGGCGAGTCTGTGTGGACTACAGACGATTGAATCAGGCGACCAAGAATGATCACTTCTCGCTACCATTTATTGATCAGATTATTAAGAGATTAGCTGGGAAGAGCCATTATTGCTTTCTTGATGGGTACACGGGATATAATCAGTTGGTCGTTGCACCTGAATAACAGGAAAAGACGACATTCACATGTCCATTTAGAACGTATGCTTTTAAACAGATGATCTTTGGATTATGTAATGCTCTGGATACATTCCACGGATGCATGCTTTCGATCTTTGCGGACATGGTGGGTGACTTTTTAGAGGTCTTCATGGATGTTTTTTCGATCTATGGCGATGATTTCGATTCATGTCTTCTAGCCTAGACCACTTGCTTCAGAGGTGCATTGAGGTTAACCTCGTTCTTTCTAGGGAGAAGAGTCATTTTATGATGACTCAGTGGACGATCCTTGGTCATATCATCTACAATAGTGGTATGGAGGTCGATCTGACCAAGGTGGACATCATAAAGAAGCTCAATATGTTGTCCAATCTGAAGCAGTTACGGTCTTTCCTATGGCATGTTGGTTTCTACTGATGTTTCATTCGAAACTTCAGTAAAATTACCCGACCGTTATCTGACCTTCTAGTGAAAGACACCAAGTTTATTGTTGATGATAAGTGTCTTTCAGCTTCTAAAACTCTTAAGAACATGGTTGTAGAGGCTCCTATCCTCCAGCCACTCAATTGATCTCGCTCATTCGAGATCGTGATGGATGCCTCCAGGCCTTCCATATGCCATACACTACGCTAACAAGACTTCATATTCCACCTAGTGGAATTATACTATTACAGAGAAAGAAATGGTAGCCATAGTATTTTCCTTAGACAAATTATTCTCCCACATCTTAGGATCTAAGGTTACTATTTTCATTGACCATACAGCCATCAGGTACCTAATGGATAAGAAGGATTCCAAGCCACGCCTTACCAAATGGATCCTTTTGCTCTAGGAATTTGATATTGAGATTAAGGACAAGCCTGGAGTCAAGAATGTGGTGGCGGACCGGCTCTTCTAATTAGAATTACCTGAGAATTTTGAGTTTGATACACCTATCATTGAGACCTTTTCAGACGAGGTGATTTCTTGGTGTCGCCTCTCTCCCATGGTGTTGACATTGTGAACTTTATTGTTGCCAAGAAAGTCCCACAAGGTTGGTCCAGACAGAGACTTGAGACTTTCCTTACGAAAGCCAACTCTTACCATTGGGAGGATCTGATCCTTTATCATGAAGGAGTGGATTCTTTCTAGCGTCAATATATTCCTCGGAAGGAATACCATATTGACCTCATGTATTGCCATAAACTAGAAGTTGGAGGACACCATTCTGGGAAGAGGGCATCATAGAAGGTGCTTCAATCCAATCTTTGGTGGCCTACTCTCGTTGTGGATGCTCATGCACTCGTGAAAGATATACTGACTGTCAGAGGATGGGCACTTGTGGACATAGACATATGATGTTGATGCAGTCGATTTACTTTTGTGAAGTCTTTGATGCATGGGGTATCGACTTTGTGGGCTCGTTCCCTAAGATTTAGGGATTCGAGTACGTTCTGTTAGCTGTAGATTTTGTGAGTCGTTGGGTAGAGGCTATTCCTGCCTGAGCCGCTGATGCGAAGACGGTTTGCAAGTTCTTGCGAAAGTATATCATTTCACGGTTCAGAGTCCCTCGAGTTCTGATTTCAGATGGGGGTAGCCACTTCATCAATGACAAGGTAAGAGCACTTGCTAACTAGATCGATATAGACCATCGGGTTGCTACTCCGTATCATCCTCAGATGAATGATCTAGCTAAAGTTTCGAATAGGGAGGTTAAGACGATCTTGCAGAAGATTGTTCACCTAGACTGAAAGGATTGGTCACAGTTTTTGGACTCAGTTCTTTGGGCATATAGAACATCCTTCAAGACACCATTGGGTACATCTCTCTTTCGAATCATTTATGGCAAGCCATGCCACTAACATGTGGAAATCAAGCACAGTTCATGGTGGGCAGTGAAAGAGGCAATCTTTAGTTTAGATGATGCAGGAGATCAGAGGCCGTCAAAATTGGTAGCATTGGAGGAATTGAGAGATGAAGCTTTTACGAATAGCCTTCATTATACGAAGCGGATGAAAGAATGGCATGATGCACACATCAATCATAAGCAGTTTGATCATGATCAGAAAGTTTGTCTATTTGATGCGACTCAAGTTATTTCTAGGGAAACTTCAGAGCAAGTGGAAAGGCGTGTATATAGTGCAAAAGGTGTACGACTACGGTAGCATCGACATATCTGAGTTATCTTCTAAGTCCACATTTTGAGTCCATGGTCAGCGTTTGAAATCGTTTCTTGATCATGAGTCGCTAACCATTGAGGTTGCCCCCATTCATTTTGTATGAGATGTGTTATCTATTCTTCACTTTTTGCATCTCACACATGAGTTTCACGTTCTGGTTTGTACATATGTATTTTTGATTTTATTCGTTCTTTCTTTCATTTTTTTACACCCCTAGGTCTCGATTAGGAATTTTGTTATACTTAGGATGTACTTCATCCTAAGTATAGGTGGTGTAGACATTGTGTTGTTCTTATCGTTACATTATATTACGCATGTTGTTAATTATACTTAGGGTGTACTTTACCCTAAGTATAGGGGGTAATATCACTCATTTGTGACTTTTGATTGTTTTTTATTATGTATCATATGCTCTCACGCTTGTCCCTCAACTGTTGATATTCATCTCTATACTTAGGGATGTTTTACCCTAAGTATAAGGGGACAAGCCAAGTCGTTGATTGTGTACATTCTTTTGACCTCGATCATCTTCATTTTGGAGTCTACTATTTTTAGGATTATTTGATCCAAAGTATAGAGGGGATGATTGACTTCTATTCGTTTATTTGTTATTTTCTTTTGAATCATTGTAGTATAAAATTCTTTTCACAAATCTATACTTAGCACGAGTTATGCCTTCCTCTGTCGCTTCTTTGGTAACTATGAGGACATAGTTCATGCTAGGTATAGGGGGTGTCGTATATGGATTCGGTATATACTTTAAAGCCATAACTCGTACTATATTGTATTTTTAATAATAAGGCTCTAAAAGTATGGGTGTATAATTTGGATTTTTAAAAGCCAATAGAAAACTGTAAATATGAGTTATAAAAAAAGATTTATCTTAAAAATTCTATATAAAATATGTTGTAAAATACTTGGATACAATTCTTAATTATATAAAATTTGTAAATTAAATTCTTTTTAAAATTTTGTATAAAATATGTATAAAATTCTTTGTAAAATATACATAATTCGTGTAAATTTATTAAATTCACTAACTACTTAAAAAATTAAATTAAAAGTTTAAACTTCAATAAAAAATTGCAAAAAAATCTTTAAAAATTACATAAAAAGTTTAATCCGAAAATTTCACTACTGGTGGTGTGTTTTCATCCATGTCTAGTGACGTAGACGTCTAAAGACGGGAGTATGGGGTTGAAATAAAGCTTCGGATGAGGGAATGATCTGCTGACACAATTTTTTCCAAGACCCAAAAAAATGGACAGAAATAAAAGATTATATAACCGTCGGGGCATAAAATATCAATGCAGTGCAACAATCGATCTCTACCAAAAAGAAGCCAAATACACCAAATACAAATAGGACCACAATGGTCCAAGCTTTAGAAAGCATGCATGTCTTAGTGGATACTTGGCTAAACTGGCTAGGCTTCACGAGGAGATATGGATACATTGGTCACACTCCAGTTCTCTTCTGATTCTTCTTACTTTTCTCTCTACTCGATTGTCGACACAACACGACCTGACTTGAGAAGGAAATATCCCCCTCCTTGAGGATAGAGTAGCTGGATGAGGGCCCAATGGGATTGTATACTGGGATGGGTGGTTTCTTCGCTTCTTTAAATAGGAAGAGCTAATACCCTTTACACACAGTACAAATTGACTTCAAAGCTGAAAAATTTGTGTGATGGATGGGTGGATCTGAGCAGGCTGTTGAGGTGAACCTTGATAGGGATTTGTGTAACTTGAGGGTTGTTGAGACTTAAATCCTAATTCTAATAAGGTCCCGATAAACTATTAATCCAAAGGCATGTTCCAGGTTCTAGATTTTGGGTGAAGTGAGTTTCGGTTTAATAAAGCAAATATGTTCTAAGTTCCTTTATTTTTCTTTCCTTTTTTGCTTGCACTTATTTATAAAATAAGTGTTTGCTAAGGGACTAACAAAGGTAAAGTATATGGGAATGATGAATCTATGATTCATCATCTTTATTCTTTCATTTTGGCTAAAATCCTTGGTAAAATACATGTAAATATTCACTAATTCTCACTAATTAACATTCTAATCACATTTGTTAATAATATATTCAACACTTATTTTATCCAAAATAAAATAATAAAGATAAAAAATAGAAATAAAAGAAAAGAAGGATGTAGATATATAATATATACAGACCTATCCTAAACCCGAGAGTAGGTCAATATTCACTTGGTCGACAAAATAAATAAGAAGGGGTAGATAAAGATCCTAATTTATGAAAAATATAGAAAATCAAGAGCATTAATTGTACATTTACACATTTTCCACAATGTAAATATTTCACCTATTTTATTTATCATCAAGATCACTTCAAACTAAAATATTTTCTTCACAAAAGTGCTTATAATAATATATACTCTTTTATAAAAAATATCAGAAAAAATATTGATTATATAAATAATTTATTACGATGAACCGAAAAAGCTGTAAAAGATGACTCCAAGGTTTATAACTATTTATAAAAAAACTCTAAATTGACCAAACTCACTTTTAAACTTCGTTTTATAACTAATACTATTTATTAAAAAAATCAAAAAAAATATTAGAAAAAAATGGGTGAGTTTTAGCGTTTGGACCCCTTTGTCTACATGTAATATATATATATATATATATATATATTCCTTGTTTTATATTTAATTATTCTGAACTATGTTTAACTTAATTCTTTTTCTATCGTGTTTCTAAAAATCAGTAAAAAAATATAAAAATATAATTTAAAATAAAATGCCCATGAATCCCGAAGCCACGAAGTTGTGACCCTAAATTTCCGAACCTCATAACTCGACCATATGGACTCTGAATTGGACGTAGTCACTTTTAAAGTTAGTTTTATAGAATTATCTATCAAATGAACTGATTTCACTAAAATCGGAGTTAACATTCAAAAAATGGGTTTTGAGACTCTATTGGTATAAAATGTACAATGTTCCTTAAGGTCATTTCGTATTTTTATATACTTCATTAATATTTTATTATTAAAATAAATAAATAATAATTTATTTATTAGATTATTTATTTATTTATAAACATATTTAGTTACTTATCTATTTATTTATTTATTTATTCTTTAACTTATTTATTTAATTATTCATTTAATTACTTATTAATTATTTACTTAAATTATTTATTTATTTAATTATCTTATTACCCTTTTTCTCTCTCTCATCCCTCTTCCCCGCTCCTCTTTTTCTTCCTACGCCTCTCCCGTCACCGCCGCTTCCTTCTCTTCTCCTCCAGCCGTCAACTCCAACCACCGGCCGTTAGGCCGGTACTCCAACTGCCCACAGTGACCGCACCCCCCACTGGTGACGCCATCCGTGGCGTGGGCTCCAAGAAATCCTCCCTCTATATAAACCCTAGACCCCCCTTCATCTCTGATTATGCCATTATCGTCCACCTTCGGTTGAGCTCTATGAGAGAGCGTTCCAGAGTGAGGGTGATAGTCTCTCTCTCTCTCCTCTGCCTTCATCGAGCGAGATCTGGTGAAGATCGTGAGGCGTGATCAGTACCGGCATCGCAGCCCTCACTCCGCTGTGATCCAGTCTCCATGTCTCTGTCGCCGCATCGAGGCCACAACTGCAGGAGCTTCTCTAGGCTCCATCAACGGGCGAAATTCATCATCCACTTTTCCGGTTAGATCTATTCCTATTTTGTTTCTCCACTATTTCCTCCAATATCTTCCTCCTCCTCTCATTGATTTCTCTTCTCCTTCAACTTCTATACTATTCGATACCAAAATCTGATTTCCATTCATCTTAATTGATCATCCCATTCTCCATGTTTTCTTTCACATCTGATCACCTCAGGTCCTTGCAGACATGAGTTTCTGGTTTTAATTCTCCACCTTCGTCAGAACCGAACCCATCGATTACCTTGTGCATCTAACCTTCGGTCGAGGGTTATGCCTCGAGCCTTATTTCACCCCATACAGATTCTCCTGGAGTTGTTCTAAGACATCAGCATGATCTGGAAGCAATCGAACCACTTGAAGCGCATCATCTTTGATCGAGTCATAAACGAAGAGACCTATAGCTGGAAACTCGACCATATATGAGTCACCATCAGGGAACATCTGGAAGATGAGCACTAATGAGAAGATCCACCTGTAGTTGAAGCGCAAGTCGAGCACCTTCCTCGACTGATCAAATCAGCATCATCGAGCTCCTGAAGTCGGGTCCTCATCAGCATCTTGATCTGGTCATAGCATTGATTACGAAGCTTTATGCATTAGTTCATCGACTTGAAATCTCTCAACCACTTTTATGAGAACCTTCTTTCGATCGAGCACTTGGAGATTAAGAGATGTCGCCGTCGCATTTGTTGAATTGGGAAAGAACAAGGGTTATGTCTAGAAAGCTCAATCACCGTCGCTTCAGATCCAAATCGAACCAGCAACCGCCCATTTCTTTATTTGGAGATGAACCAAAGCAGTATCATTAGATTCTCTAGGTTGTCGATCTGCCTGATCAAACGATCCAGAATTAGCTATGCGTTGGCAGAATATTAAACCCACCGCCTACCACTTAGAATTAAGCACCGCCCATGCCATGCATGTGCACGAGGAGATATGTTTGGTGAAATTGCAAATTTCCCCTCTAACTCCTACGATATTACATATAAATCCCTGTAGGTGGCTAAGAACGCGTAAATCGCACGAGGATCTTGGGCTTTTATGCGTGAACCCCCTAAATTCTGAGATATTACGTATGTGCCCCCCAAATTTCCCCAAAATTACAAATATATCCCTATACTGTATATAAATATAATACGTATTATATACATATTAAATAGAATACAAGATATTACAATTAAATAAAAATACATATAAATAAAATTAGATCATATTTTGAAAAATAAAAATATTTTCCAGTATTAAATAATTCCTTAAAGTACTTAAAAATACATAAACTCATAAAATACATAAAAAATAACAATGCCTTCAAAAATATAGTAAAATTACCTATAGTATATTTTTCACATTTTACGTATTAAAAATAAAATAAAATTTGAATATTAAAACTAATAAAAATACAATTCAAAAATACATAACGAACTCAATAAAAATCGTATAAATATGAATAATACCCCGTTATAAAGGTATTTTCCTCTAATTTTTAATAAAAAGAAAATAAAAATATTTTCATACTTTCTACTATTTCTAAAATAAAAAAATACTTCACTCTTTTCAATAAAAAATAGTTTTCAAATATAAAAACCAAATTAAACTTACAAAACATTTTCTAAAATTACATAAAAATTATAAAATACTTAAAACACATAAAAAATTCAAAAATAAAAGCCAAATACAAAAGTATAAAATCTATACCTATATTTTCACATAGGTATATTAAAACCACAAAAATAATATAAAATTCATAAAATCCAATAAAAATTCAGAAAAATAAATAAATATTAGGAAACCTTTACACCTTAGTTTTCTATTTTTTCCCTTAGTTTTTAACAGTTTACCTCCCTAAGTTTGTCATTCCCATACTAATGTTATACACATCTAGTTTATGAGTATAAATTAAAACATAAATTTTTCTGTAAATTTCAACCGATCAACACAACGACAGTTGTCCACTTTTAGACAACTGATCGATCGATATTTAATTATAACTTTTTACCCTTATAGCGACCAGGGTCGATCACAATGAGCATGATTTAAAAACTCAGTAGTCAAAATTCGAAAATGATTTTTATTGGTTTTTCTGAATTTTTTTTAATTTTTTTAACAAGCACAAAGGAGTAAAAATACACAACACCACACTCTTTTTATATTTCCTAGACTGGTCAAAAATGCTCAGAAAGTTATAAAGAAAATATTTTTGTGTTTTATATGTTTTAAAATATTTTTTTTAATTTTTTTAGATTTTTCTGATGTTTTTGTGATTTTATAAAAATCAAACAGTGGAAAACAGAGCAAACAGTGCACAACCAAGATTATTTTGTAATTTAAAAATACTTTAAGGACTAATAATCCTGGAAATTATTTTTAATATGAACTACAAAGCAATATCTACAAATAGAAATTGAAATCATAATTTTTGGATTTTTTCTAAAATTTTCTACAATTTTTTTACAATTTTCATTTTTCACAAATTTTTTTAGTTTTTATAAAGAGTTAATGCAAAAATATTAGTCAGAAATTAAAAGGCAATAAAACACACCTACAGTTTTTTTGGCATTTTTTTGGTAAGTTTTTGAATTTTTATAGATTTTTCAATTTTGGGCAGGCAAAAAGTTACTGTTTTTATTTTTTAAATATATCAAACATTAACAAAAAGCAATAAAAATGTTATACAATGACTAACACTACAGTAGGAGCACACACAGTTTTTTGAGAATTTTTAGATCAACAAAAACATTTATTTCATTCAAAATATCATGCAAAGTTCATATACGAAATTCAGGGACCAAAATACAAATATTCATTGTATCTGCTTTAAAATATAAAAAAATAAATATGTGGACAGAATTATAAATTAACTGGTGAGCATGTGTGTTGCGCGTGACTGTTCCTTGAGGCGGGACTGTTTTTGCAAATTTGATGAACAACAAGGATAGATTCGTAATTTTCCCAAAATATATTTTTTTCGAAAGCCCCCTTGGGCTTCTCCTATTCTTTTCTTCTCAAAAGGAGGACAAGGGTCGCCGCAGCCACTCTCAGATCTGTGGCTATCGATTGCAGCCGAGGCGGACGCACTAGACTATGCGGCCAAAGGCGGAGGGCAAGCAGTGGAAGGGCGCGGGTGGCGGGGCCGCGCGCATGCGCCTTGGCGGTCTGGAAGAGGGCCGCGCGTGGGCAGCTGAAGGAGGAGGCCGGGTCGTTGCTGGCGCGTGGGGGCGGCGTTGCCGCCTGCGGAGCTCTGGAAGAGGGAGCGGGAGGCGCGGCGGGGAACGTGCGACGCTAGGCGGTCCGCGCCTTGCGCGGAGGGGAGCGATCGGGAGCGTCGGGCGGCTACAGGAGGTCGGGCGCGAGGATCTGAAGGCGGGCGGCAGGCAGAGTCGGTGGTTGAGGGCTAGCGCCGTGCGGACGCCGCCGCCTGGAGGCTGGAGCGGGGCAGCACGCGACCGCGTGGAAAAGGAGGCACAGCCTGGGCGCAGAGTAGGATGTTGCCGGGCGTCGCGGGAGGGCGGTTGCAATTTTTTATTTTTTATATTTGTATGCAGAATTGATAATAAAAAATGTATATTTTTTATTTTTTTTAACAGCTACTGTAAACAGAGGAGAAAGGATAAAAAAATTTCTTTTATTTTTTTCTTTTTTTATGTTTTTTATATGATCCTGCAAAAATAAAGGTTAGAGAGATAAAAACAATTATCTAGTTTTTTCTAATCTATTTTTTATTAATAAACAAAAGATGATGTGAATGGGGATCCAACAGAAATGTGAGGTATGGATCCTAGTCTCCGACCACCGTGCGTGCTCGGAGGTGTGGTTGCTTGAGATATACGTGAAATGGAGAGGTCACGAGATGAGGTGAAAAGTCGGGTTTAGAGGCGGATCAACATGTGATGGATGTTTTTGGCATTTTTAAGATCTAAGGATAATAAGATGGGAGCAAAAATTCAACCTACGATTTATCCTAGAGAAAAAGACATGAAATAAAAATGGATTTCACCTTGGAATCGGACACGCCATGATGGCCTCGACAACGACCGAATCGATGTCACCGATCGGATCGGAGGCTGGGCACCCTTCTACAACGAGTAGCTCTCGGAGATCGGGCTCCTCTCTCCAAAGATTGATCAAAGAGTGAATGAGGAGGAGGAGCCCAATAAAAAGAGAAGGAAAATAAAAAATGGAAGATATGTACAAATAAAAAAAGTAATTAGTGGTTATTTAAATAAATAAAATAATTAAATTAATTAATTAATTAAAAACGAAATTCGGAATTAAATAAAATAATTAAAATAATTAATTTACAAAAAATAATTAGCCACCTTAATGGTGGTTATTTAAAGTAGAAAATCAAATCTTATATACATGGAAGGTTATAAAATCAATTAATTTAAATAAATCCAATAAATAGAATAATTGAATATGAATTTCTTAATTAAATTAAATTAATTAATTAATGTGAGATGTTTTGTTTTTTTGGTGATTTTTATAAAGTAAGTTAGTTGTACGTATGTATTATGTACATATAATACAATATACACATGTACAAATAAGGAAATAATTTTATATCGTTTATTATTATTTTTTATTTATACATTTTTTATTTTTAATAAAAATAATATTTACAATTATGGACATAAAAAATAAATATTAATAAATATGTACAACAAATATTGGTTAAACTACACAAAACACCCCAGAAAACCGACTTTTTAACCATAACTTCGAAAATTATGAAACGACAACCATTTGAAAGATAATTTAATTTAGAGTATAATGGAAGTTATTTTTATTTAATTTGAGCTCGTATGGAGCCGAAATTGATGTTTCAATTAGCGCTTTGCAGCATTTTCTAGGTGTGATTATTTGCAATATATACATTATTTTATTTTACACTTATTTTTGTTATTTGCAACACGTTCTTATTTACAAAGAAAACTGGCCTTTTTAACCATAACTCCGAAAATTATGAAACCACAGCCATTAGAAAGATAATTTAATTTAGAGTATAATGGACGTTATTTTGATTCAATTTGAGCTCGTATGGAGTTGAAATTGATGTTTCAATTAGCGCTTTGCGGCTTTTTCTAGGTGTGATTATTTGCAATATATACATTATTTTATTTTACACTTATTTTTTATTATTTACAACACATTTTTATTTAAAACTTTTGTTTACAAAAAAAATAATTTGAAGTTAAATTATGTACAAATAAACTAATACAAGTTTTATACAAATATACAAGAAAAATATTTACAGAATATTTTTAGATTTTTGACAGAAGACCCTATCTCCTCCTACTTTATTCCTAGTCGATCGGGTCAAGTCTTGACCTTCTCTCGGGGCTTGGGTCAGTCTGCATTTATTGCATAATTACATACTTTATTTTTCTTTTCTTTTTCTTTTCTTCTTTATTCTTTTATTTATGTACAAAAAGTGTTAAAATGCATATTTAACAAATGCATGCAAAATGGTAATTTTATGCAATTAATGGGTATTTACAGGTGTTTGACTAAGGAAATGATGCTAAAATAAAAGAATAAAGGCGATGAATCGTGGATTCATCAATTATTGTGTTTTATTAATTAGCCATATTATTGAAAACACAAAAGTACGAGTTATGGCTAAAATATATACAGTGCACATACAACCCCACTGTACTTAGCTTGAGCTATGTCCTCATAGATCAGAGGGGAAAAAAAGAAGACATAACTTGTACTAAGTATGGAATGGTCTATACTACAACAACTAAAGGATCAAAGAATGAGAAGTTGATAGTCCCCCTATACTTAGGATGAAATAATCCTAAGTATAATAGATTGTACACATGGCTGGGAGGGCCAAGGGTGGGAATGTATGAACTTATCGGCTCGACCTGTCTCCCCTCTATACTTAGGGTAAAAATATCCTTAAGTATAGACAATATATCAAGAGTTGAGGGGATAGGTGAGGGATCTTCATAATGAATAACTCGGGGTGCTCAACACCCTATACTTAGGACAAAAGTATGTCCTAAGTATAGTAATGATGAATAGAAAAATGAAAAGGAAAAGAAGAAAAAAAAACAAATTATTTTTGTGATTTTGTTGCTTTTGTGTTTGATCCTTCAACATCTGAGAGTTCATCTTGAAATACAACTTCGATTGAATCGACAATGAACTAGAATGTATCATGCTTTAAGTAGGGCTTCAACTACTGTCCGTTAACTACAAATGGTCGTGCGTCAGGTGACAATTCAAATGTCAATAAACTCTCACTGTTACACACAATTTTCACTATGAATGGCCCAGATCATTTAATCTTCAGTTTGCCCGGGAAAATCTTCAACCTTGCATCAAATAACCACACCTTCTATCCATGTTCGAAAGTCTTCCTACGGATGTGCTTGTCATGTCATTTCTTAACTTCCTCTTTGTATATAAGGTTTTTATCGTATACATAGTCTCGAAACTCTAGCAAATGGTTCAAATCAACTTTTCGATTCTTTCCAGCTCAATTGGAATCAAGGTTACACATGTTCAGAGCCAATAAGGATTTGTGAATCAATTCCACAGGCAGGTGGTAAGGCTTGCCATAGACTAGGCGGTAAGGAGACATGTCGAGAGGAGACTTGTACATCGTGCGATATGCCCAAAGAACTAAGCCAAGAAGTTGTGACCAATTCTTACGATCCGAACGTGCAAGTTTCTGCAATATGGTTTTGATATCCCTATTCAAGCATTCTGCCAAGCCATTTGACTGAGGGTGGTATGGCGCCGCAACTCAATGATCGATGTCGTATTCTTTGGTCAACTTCTTGACCTCTTTGTTGATAAAGTGTCTCCCCCCATCTGATACGAGAATTTTGGGAATCCCGAGCCGTGATATGATGTTGTACTTTAAAAATGATAGATCATGCGGCTGTCTGCGGTTTGAGCGGAGATTGCCTCCACCCATCTACTGACATAATTGATGGCGAGTAGGATGTATTCAAAGCCCTGGATGTTAGGGAATGGACCCAAGAAGTCAATGCCCGAGGCATAGAAGACGTTGGATGTCTGAACGTATTTTAAAGGCATTATATCTCTCATATTCTTATTTCCGGCCATTCACTGACAGCTAGTATATTTCTTCATGTAATATGCTGCATACTTGAATCGAGTAGGCCACCAAAGTCCACACTGAAGCACTTTTGTTGTCGTCCTCTTTCCATAATGGTATCCACCATCTTCAAGCTTGCGATAGTGGTCTAGGACGCCCATGATCTCCTCCTGAGGTATGTACCTCCTCCAGATGCAATATGTGCCCTCTCTAAATAGGTGTGGGTCCTCCCACAAGTAGAAGTATGTCTGACAAGAACTTATCAAGTTTGATCTTTGGCAAATCTGGCAAATTCTTCTTGGAGACAAGGTAATTAACGATATCTACGTACTAGGGAGAAAGGATATAAACAAAATTGCCTCATCTGGAAAAGTCTCTATGATAGGAATGAAATTCTGCTTAGGAGGCTCTATCTCAACAATTATTGAAAGGTGATTTGCCACCACATTCTTGACACAATAGTTGTCACAAATTTCCAGGTCAAACTCTTAAAGTAGAAGAATGCAACGAATCAGACGAGGCTTGGCGTCTTTCTTGCTTTGGAGGTATTTGATGGTAGATGGATCAGTGTAGATTATTACCCTTGATCCTAGGAGGTGTGGTCTGAATTTCTCCAATGCAAACACTATGGATAGCAGCTCTTTCTATGTCACGATATTTTTTTAGCTTCATCAAGTGTTCTTCTAGCGTAATGAATCGCAAATGGCAACACATCTCGTATTTGTCCTAAACCAGCACCAATTGCGAAGTCTGATGCATCTGTCGTGATCTCAAATGGTATAGACCAATTCGGTGGCTGTAAGACAGGAGCATGTGTGATCAGGTCCTTTGGGAGATTGAAGGATTGGAGGACATGGTCATCACCACAAAACCAGTCTCCTTGCTAAGCAACTCAGTCAACGGTCATGCAATCTTGTTAAAGTCTTTAATGAATCTGCGATAGAAACCGACGTGCTCCAAAAATGATCGGACTTGCTTGAGATTTGTGGGTGGCTCAAGTTTGGAAATAACATACACCTTGGTTGGGTCAACCTCCATGTCGCGCTTGGAGATGACATGACATAACACGATTCCTTCGGTCAACATGAAGTGACTCTTCTCCCATGACAATATGAGGTTCACCTCACAACATCTTTTCAATACTCGGTTTAGGTATCTGATGAATCCCTGATTCACATTCGTTATTATTTTATTTTAGCAAAATTCCCTACGCAAAATCTGTGTAAATATATATCAAATACAATAAATTAGCATTTTGCATGCATTTGTTAATATTGTGTAATTAACATTCTTTTTGATCAAAATAAAAGAATAAAGAAGAAAAGAAAAGGAATAAAATAGGGATGTATTTACGCAATAAATGCAGACTGGCCCCAACTATGAAAGATGACCAAATATTGGTATGATCGACAAGAAATAAAGTAGGGAGAGATAGGGTCCTTATTCACTGTATATTCATCACCACTCGTCCTTGATATATCATTCACCTATTTTATTTATCAATAAAATGATCCCAAATTGAATTATTTCCTAAATAAAATTTCTAAATAAAAATATAAATAAAAATAATAAAAGTAGGTGCAAACTAAAAATGTGTACAAATGCATAACACCTATACTTGTGGTTATTTATTTCTTTTGTAAATAATTTGTATATATCTGACACATGTATATATTTTTAACAATTATATAAAATTGAATAAAATTCATAAAACACAAATTAAATTAAAATAAAAATTAAAATCATCTTTTTATTATACAAGTTTCCAAGCATGTATATATTGTACATAATACCTATTTATTTAATACTTATATATAATTTGAAAAAGTCAAATAAAAATGTTTTTATATTACTTACACTATTTTCTAAATAAAAAATATAAAATATAAATTGTATTTTTGTAAAAATAATAAAATAAAAGTATGTATGCAATGTATATAAGTATAAGTTACATGTATATATTAGGTTTCTATGTAAATAATCTAATAAATTAATATATTTAATTTATTAAAAATCTCCTAAAATAGTTTATTAATTTATAAACATTTTCTCTTTTGATCATTTTTAAATTTAAAATCATTTTCTATTTTATTTCAAATTTTATTTATTTATTTATTTCCCTATTTTGTCGATAGCCTATTCAGTCCTTATTCTACGCCGCTCCGGATTGGGCCACCTGGGACTGTTGACCACCGTCAACAGGTCACCCCCCTTGCCTTGTCCCCTCAGATCGAGTTTGGCTCCAATTTATCACATTTCTTCCGACCTGACCCGATCGATTATTCCTTCGTTCTTCTGTCCCAATTAAACGACGTGGATCCCTAATCCACGCCTGCCACCAACCTCCAGGATCTGCACCTCGGCTCGTGCAATGTCACTCAATTCTTCTCAAACCTCCACTTCCTATAAAATCACTTGCACCTCCATCTTTTCAGGTATCTCTGGATGAGCCACCACCTCTGTTACACTCAACCCCTTTTCCAAAGTGAAAGCAATGAGAGAAGTTGAGCAGGAAAGGTCATGTCGTGAGGTTGCCCTAGGTCCGGCGACATCTTTGTCATGCTCCACCGTGACGAGCCCAACCTCTGGTAGCACTGACCCATTGAGGCCTTGACCCCCGGAGACCCTTCGTTTCCAGTCCATGTGACTTCATTCATCCCTAGGTACGTTCTATTGATCGGAGACTCTCGATTTGTCACTATTGTTAAATTATGTACAGAACACCTGCCTGTAGTTCTTAAACCTAATCAAAGCTCCATCTCGACTCAATAAACACCTCACATGCTAGACTGCTCGCTTCTTCATCTCGTTCTGCCATCTGATCATCGATCCAATCATTGGATTGGATCGAAAATTAGGTTTGTTCCCCCACGAACCACTGGACCTGACCCATTCACTTTCCCTCGATCATGTTGTGGTTTCTCTACCTCTAACACTTCGTCGGAGTGTCATCTCCGAGCAAGAGCTTCTGTGTAGGACCATGACTGAAGCAGACCTCATCTATAGGTCGATTTGAAGATGCACAACAACACAAGAAGCCTCCAGGTCCCCATGCATCTCCAGGACTCATTCTGAGGTCTTGGGCCCTCTTGAGAGCATCCATAGCTGCGGATCTCCATCAACAACTTTTCCCCCATACAAGCAACTCTTGGAGACGCCTGAATCACACATTCCTCGATCGAAACTCGCTGGAGGAGAGTTCTTCGCATGTTCATCCTGACGTCTTCCCCGTCGTTGGATCCAATCGCTTCCCAGGTTTAATCTCACCCATTCATTCCAGAAGCACCCAGACCGTATGATTATCTATTGATTGCGTCAGCACCGCTCATCACCGAAGGGGTACCCACTAATCTGAACCGTCCATCATAAGTGGATCACCCCCGACCATTTGCTGGTGCGTGATTAGGGGTAAACTTCAATCATACCCCTTGGTCTTTTGTATTTACTATTCATTCCTGTAAATATATGTGGTAGCGTAATTTGTTTTGGATAATTTGTAGTAAGGACCTCATATTTGTTTTATTTACATTTCAGTCCAACCGAGTCTGAGTCATGTGCGTCCCCACGTGTAACTGTGGGATAATTTGAATATTTTAACCGATTTTTTATATGTTAATTAATTAGTTGAAGGTTTTTAGTATTTTCATATATGCCCCTGTGAGTCATCTATAACGGGTAGCACATGTTTTATTAGATTAATTGAACTAGTGCCATTGGATTTTTACTACGTGTTATTATTTAACCCTAGAAGTGACATTGTTTGTAGATAGGTCCTTGCTTCACTGTTTATTTTTGTGCTCCTTTATTTATTACAGTAAGTATTCAATTGGCCCTAAAAATACTATAAAAATACGTTGTAGCTCCTGCTAGCATGTTGTGTGCATGATAGTTTTAGTTTGCCCATTTTCTTTTAATCAATATTATAAAAAATCAAAACCTCATAAAAAGTCCCTGTTTGACTTAAAAAATCATAAAAATTGAAAATTATTTTAAAAATTCTCAAAATTTTAATTTAGGTATATTTTCCCCTATATTAGCTACTACATAAATTTGGCTTGAAAATATTTTGTAAAACCTTGAAAATTTTCAAAATACTAAAAATCTTATAAAAATCATATAAAATCCATTAAAAACCCAAAAGTTGTTATTTTAGTTCATGATTGTAGATATCTTCCTCTAGTTTCTTTAATAAAATTAGCTTCCAAGAGTTTTAAGCATATTTCCTATTTTAAAATTGAAAAATACTCCTGCTTGTGCATTAATTGTTTTTTCTTGGTTTTTAATTTATTTGAAAATCTAATAAAAATTTAAAAATTCACCAAAAATCCACAAAATAATATAAAACCTATAAAATACAAAAATATTTTTACTTGAATTTCTGTATATTTTAACCTTTTGGAAAAATACAAAATGAGGTGTTTGTTTTTCTTTTACTCTTTGTTTCAATCTTCCTTATTTTCAAAAACTAAAAATTTGCAAAATTAAAAAGCACTAAAAAGAAAATAAAAATCCTTCGATTCTTTGAGTCACCAACATAGTTTATTACTGTGCTCCTTGTGTTCGACCCTGGTCGCTATAGCAGGTTAATAAAAGTAGCTATACCACTTGTTTGATTTGTGTAATTTCTTTAGTGGTTAAATAAATTTCTCTATTTTCGACTCGGTTGATTTAGGTGACAACGACACATTAATTAATCAACTTAACCCGAGTTAGCCCGGTCGCATCATCAGTATCCTAGGCATTAATCAAAACTATATCCATAGACTGAGAAGTCATCCATGAATACTTCGAGAAAACTACCTACCATATCAGCAAAAACCACCAACATGCATCTATGGAAGGTAGAGGGTGTGTTACACAAAACAAAGGGCATGCGACGGAAGGCATATGTTTTGAACGAGAATGTGAATGCTGTCTTATCTTGATCTTTTGGCGCTATGGAGACTTAATTGTACCCGAAGTAGCCGTCCAAGACGTAGAAATATTCCTTCGCAGCCAGTCTTTCAACTACATGGTTGATGATGGGCAACGGAAAGTGGTCCTTCTTGATTGCAAGATTTAAGCACCTATAGTCCACACAGATGCGCCATGAGGTCAGCACTCGAGTTGGAATCTCCTCTCCTTTCTCATTGGTGACAAAGGTGATCCCTGATTTCTTGGGGTCTACATGTAAGGCACTCACCCATTTACTATCGGAGATGGGATAGATAAATCCCGCATGACATCATTTAGTGATTTCTTTCATGACTACCTCATGCCAATTTGGATTCAGTCTTCTTTGAAATTCTCAGGAGGGTTTGTTATCTTCTTCACGATAGATGTGATGTGAACACAATGATAGAATTATCCATGGAGATCTGTGATGTTCCGGCCAATAGCCTTGTGGTTTTCTTCAAGAACCTCAAGCAGGCGAGATTCTTGTTCTTTAGTCAAATGTGAACTGATGATGACCATATGCATATCTAGCTCACCCGCAAGGAAGACGTACTTCATGTTGGAGGGTGGAGGTTTCAACTATGGGGGAGACAAATTCGGCTTCATGGTGACTTCAGAAACTGAGGCATGTGTCTTCTCTTTCAAATGTATGATGTCCACCACCACACATTCGAACTCAGAATTAAGAATCTCACACATATCTGTAACAAGTTCATACCGCTCCAACGAGGATGGTTGTTCAAAAGTCTTGGAATGACCATCAGCAAACATCTCAGTATCAAAGACATTAGGGAATTTGACTGCGCTTTCCAGACCCTCCTCGGGAAAGATGAATGTATGTGTATCATTATTATCCATGAGCAGTTCTGTATCTTGGATTTCAACCAGAAAATAACAGTCTTCTTTGCCATTTGGATCAAGCATCTAATAATAGAAGCTACTTCATTTGGTTTTGCTTCGGGGATCGTCTCGATCAGCACTTTGTCGCTGCTAAAGTAGAATGTAATCTCTCTAGTGCCATAGTCTACCACTGCCTCAACTGTCTCGATCAACACTTTGTTTATTGTAGCCATGGTTAGGAAGTACGTCTCTGGTTTTCTCTTCTTCTATCTTGGACGCTTTGTTGTACATGATTCTTTGAGTCCTATTTTCACTGTAGGCGTGTACTCCATGTATTTTAACAATGGCATTTAAAGAATCAAGTATTGCAATATTTTGATAATCTCCTGATCATGCAAAGCATTTTCCATTTTTTACGGTTGTTGCTTTAATTGCTTGCAGAAACTGTATTTGGCAAAAATGCGGCCTTGTCTTTATTTACAGGTAGATGACAAAATGTGAAAAAATTATCTACATGATGTGAACTAAAAAAGGTGCAGTATTGGCTCCTTCGGCTGGTGTTGGTTCGACTGTTGCAGCTGTCTTCTCCATCATGGGATCGGCTTCACCTCGATTGCTACTATATTTTTGTATTTTTGTATTTTCTTCCTTTTTTTTTTGGTGTGGTTGGTGTTGCTTTATCCAAAAATTATATGGCCCCATCGACTGGATAGGATGAAGATTCACCTTCGGATGCTTTGCTCTTTCCCTTCGCAGTTGCAGACAGCTTGAGTGTCCTACCGCTCTCATGAGCTATAGCATTAGATAAAACAATACCTGATTCACATTGAACACTGCAAACTACCTGCTCCTTGCAGCAAAAATTATTTGGATTTGCATTAACCTGGGCCAGGATGACCATCTTTGCGACTGTCAGGTTGCCGATCTTCTAGCTCATCTCAGCCATACTCTTGATGAGTTGGGCCAAACAGTCTAAAGCAGGGTTGACAGGAGTAACCTCTGAAGATTTGGTCTGATGAGATCGCTGACTCTGTTGATAGTGTGGGGAGGCTGCTGGTGGGAACCCTGAGAATACTGATAGGGGGAGGAAGAGAAGGATATTGTTGTTGGTATTGCTGGGAGGAGTACTGGTGATGATATGGGGTAGCTGGATGTTGATTGTGTTGTTGGTGTTATCCGAACTGCCATTGGTATTTCTGCCTCCATGTGTATCCTTATTGTGGAGGCTGCTTTTGGGTTTAATTGGGCTGAAATGTCCGCCCTCCTTGGTGATGGTGAAATGGCCGATTGGCATGGTTCTGACCCTGTGGTTCTCCCTGAGGATGGATCAAATGTTGTTCATTACTCTAAATGACATTCTCTTCTTAGATGAGTGGTGGAGGTGGGGAACATGGCTCGATGTACAGGGGCTGAAACTCATATAACTGGTAAACACCCATTTGTGTTTGTGGTTGTGGTGGTTGTAGCTCAGGGGCATGCACATAGTATATGTGCTGGACCGGAGGCTAACTTGGACTTGACTGAGGCAGTTGTAGCTATGTCTGAGATTTCTTCTCAGTTGAATGCTCAGGTGCTGCTGGCACTGCATTGCATGCACTGATAGTGTCCACAAGCAGCTCTAGATGCTTAGTGATGATGTCAAGCTTGTCCATGCCCTTTATGCGTTTCCCGATCTCAGCGAGATTCTCTAGATCCTACGACCTCTTCTCAATAATGTCCACTTTGGACAGGTGACTCCCGATAATGCTCAAGTTAGAGTTCTCACATCTGTCCACTTCTTGGATACTTCCCATATTAACGTTCTTGCAGAGTATATGTTACTGTGGCGGCAATTGTAAAGAACGGGAGGAAAGTGTGGCCTCTCCTTCGGTCATTTCCTTGAATATATGCCATATTGTTTGCATGTCCTTGATAAAGTGAGATCCTCCACAAGCATCGTCAACAAGACTTTGACTTTTCATGAGACCCCCGAAGAAGCGTTGGACCGGACTGGTCTTTAGTATATCATGATGGGGGCATCTCTCTATCAGATCTCAGAATCTCTCCCTGGTCTCATGAATGAACTATTGGAGTCCCTGGGATATGCTTGCTCTCTTGGGAGAACATTAGATTGAGGCGATCGAGAGGATAATACCTGTGCAAAAAAATTGATTTCAGATCCTCCCAAGTCGCCACCACTTTCACCAAGTGGTTGATCTAGCGGAGAGCCTTGCCTTGAAGGCTGAAAGGGAAAGCTATCATCTTGATTACATCCAATGGGATGTTGGGGCAATGAGTGGTGGAGAAGATGCATCCAAACTGCTGCGGATGGATGTAGGGTTCCATGGTCGGGTTCCTGTGGAAACTAGGGAGCATAGAAAGGAGCTGAGGTTTCAACTCAAAATGTCCATGGATCTGTGAAATCTGGATCCACTCGGTGATGCGACCGACCCTAGGGTTGTATATCTGCTTCAAAGTGAGATTTGGTTAGGCTCTCCTTTCTTCTCCCTCGACTCCACGACGTCCATCTACAAAGTGGTAATCTTCATCATCAGGAATATCATCATCACCCCCTTCTGGGTTTCCTCCTCTCTCTTCTGATCATCTCCTCAGATTGTTTAACATCTCTTTGAAAGCGACCTGGGCAAGTGCTTGGTCAGTCAGCTGCTCCTGGCTTGCCTGGATGGAGGCTAGTAACTGACTGTTGACCTTGTTTTGACTCGTACCCTGCACTTGATTCTGCTCACTACTTGGAATCTATGGTCCCTTTCCTTTTCCTTGGGGAGCCATCTCAGAATTGGAATCGTGCTCAGGCTCCTGATAGGGTTGTGCATTTGCATTGGGAAATAGAACCCGACCAATCCTCACAGTTGATAGAGCAAGTTCGAGATGAGTGTTTATCTCGAGCAAGGGATTTATTAGAGAAATAAAGGAGGCAGAAGGAAGGAGACCGAGACAAGAGTCTTCTCGGTTCTCGGAGAAATTGAAAATAGAGGAGTCCAAGGAGAAGTCCGCGGGGTCTGTCATGTCTTCTTGGAGATCACCCCTTATTCTGGCAGATGTTGAACCCAAGGAATTGATGTAGTTGTCAGCAGAGCCCTTACTAAACCATCCAGGGGTTGACATCTTGAATGCAAAAAGGAAGATCGATGAAGGATGAAGGATGCGATGATGAACGAGAAATAAAAGGAGTGTAAAATAGTAGAAGGCTCATGATGAGCAAGGGTTAAGAAGAAGTATGAAAAAGAAAAAATGCCAAAATTGTGCAAGTGCATGTGGCTTTGATCTTTGGACCTAGTTCTAAGCAGACAAACACGAAATCACCAATTCGACACATGTGAAGCCGTAATAGTTCGGCTATTTTTATCTTTTCAATTCTAGAGTTGTGATTCAGATAAAAATTGTCATGAGTCCTTATTGGCTAGCCTTAGAGGAGAGTGTGTACTGCAAGAAAGTATCCATGTACATGTTCCACCTCCTTTTATCCTGTGATCTGCACTTTTTAAAGTCCTCAATACCAGTCCTGGGTGGCTACTCAGCTAATGAAAAGAGAGAGGAAGGCGATAGATGAAACCACTACTTGTGGTGTACTCGGATGCAAAACGATGAGACAGACACACTCGTGAGGGAGTGGCCTAGGCTCAGTACTTTAGACCAAGTCAGATGCTCTACACAAGGTGGGAACACCATTGTCGGGCCCTGCTCAGTCATGTACGATAGAAGCGCCAATACTTCGCCAATTCCATGTGGTAGTTGAGGCAGCCACAAATCAAAGTTTTTGGCTCTATTCCTTAAGGGTCGAGCCTCACTCTGTCTGGAATGTATTTGGATTCAATGAGGGCTTTGTGAACCCCAAACAATGATGTTAGTTACGGATTTTAATTTGGTTAATGTTCAATTAACAGTCCCCTTGTTTTAGTTTTTATTTTCACCATTTTTGAGTATTTTTTAATGCAAAGTGCCTAACAATTTTTGGCCTGCAAGCGTTGTATGGAAACCTCTCAGAACGTATGGTTTCAAGTATAGTATTCAATAATTAATTTGAATAAAGTTCAAACGTAAAGACTATAGGTACATATAAGAAATTAGTTGTTTGGCCTTAATTTACTCGATCAAGCAATCCTAAAATGCTAAGGGCTCATTCCACAAAATAAATAAAAATAAGCCAGAAAGCACAATATGCGAAAAATAAAGAAAAGAAAGGCAATGAAAAATATGAAAAACATGGTGAGATCCCAAGTGAACAAACACTTGGAAATTAGGCATGAATGTTCAAGTCCAAGTCCACATGTATTATTATAAATTAATAATGCAAATAAAAGACACTCGCTCACAAAAACAAAAGAAAATAATATTTGCTAAGAGACTCTCTCTCTCTCCCTCTCTCTCTCTTCATGGCTCTCTCCTAGTGGTTAGCTAGTGGAATAGCTACTCTCCTCGTAGCTAGGGTGCTCCAACCACCTAAGCGGTTGTCGTCTTCTCGAGGTCCGTCGCAAAAAAATACAAGAGAAGTGATCAGCATAATTAAAAAATTATCTCAAATAAATAAGGAAAAATAAAAGAAGATAAATAATAAAGGAAAAATAAAACCCAAAATCTATCATACACATTTCTCCTCGGCAACAGTGCCAATTGACTACAAAGGTTCTGCAAGGGCCTAAAATATCCTCACAAGGTCAAAATATATTATCGTTGAGGCGACAACTCACGAAATCCAAAATTAATCAACAATTAACCCATAAATAGATCAAGCAAAGCAACAATGCGGAGTTAAAATTTATTATAACTCTACAAAGTATGAGTGTAAGGCAAGTAGTGTAGAGTTTGAACACAGGAAGCACGGGGAATAAAAAAAATTGGCAAAAAGTCAACAATTATTTTTAGGGGGGTTTATGAATATTTTTTATTTTTAGTGGGTTTTTAATTATTATTTTTTAGAATTTTATTTAGTACTTTTATATATTTTTAATTTTATATTTTTTGATTTTTAATTTCATTTTTCACTTACATATATAAGATAAGTATATGATATATAGATTTAGTATAGATAATATAGATAATAAATATACAAAAAAAGATAAAATTTAGAAAAATACCCTAAAGTGTAGTCCTTTTTTTTAAGGGTATTAAAATATTTTTGGGGCTTTTAATAATAATAATATAAGTAAATATAACTATATAAGTAGGACATGGCTTTTATATTTATAAAGATAGATATAAAAACTTAACAATATCAAAATAAAATATTTTTATCTTTTTTATATTTTTTATTAGTTTTAATACATTTCTTTTAATTTTTGCAACTTTTCATGGATTTTTAAATTGATAAAAATGTCAAAACAATGACTTATATTAATGGGCCAAGTTATTTTGGCTTTCAAATATAGCTAAATATCTCAAAATTTTCCAAAACTAAATTTTAATATATAGTGATTATAGCGAAGAAATACAAAAATAGAAAACATTTTTGTATTTTTTAAATGATTTCAATGATTTTTTTATATTTTTTAGGGTTAGAGTGGTTTTGCTATTTTTTTGGTTTTTATTTTGAATTTTTAGTTATTTTTGGCTTGTAGGCGTAAAATACAAAAATAAACAAGCCCTAACTTTTGAATTTTTTTTCAAAATCTTTTTAAATTTTTAGGGATTTTTCAATGCAAATAGGAAATAAATTCAATGTTTTTCGATTTTTAAATATAGAAAATATTTTAAATAGCCATGCGAAAAATATATGTGATTTAATAATATAGTAAGCTCTGAAAATAAAATTTCTATAATTTTTAGATGCAAGATGATATTTTTAATGCAAGAAATAAAGGAAATAAAATACAATACTAGCAGGGGCTAAAATGCATATAAAAATAAACAAAACTTCAATCGAGAATCACTTTCCAAAATATAAGGGCCTTTGTATAATTTACCCATGAATATTTAATTCATTTCACGTTGGCAGGGGTATAAATTTAATTTATAAAACATGACATAGCATGCATTCAATTATCCCAAAAAGTTTTACACAGAAATACAAAGTTTCTATACTAAACACTAACACGCAAACACAAGGGGGACCTTGCAAAAAGCCCATCGCCTCACTTGTATGGGCAAGTGAGGTGACGTGGCGAAGGACCTAAGTGTAAATATAAGAAGTACATGGGCCTACTTGCAAAGTAACCAGAAATTTTTATACTACAGACGAAAGTTTATGTATTAAAAATAAAATACAGAAAGGCAGTTGGTATAGGGCAAAATTACCCCCGAAGGCACTGGCGGACGACTCGGATGTCTTCACTTCAACACGTTGTGCTCCCTCCTTGCGAGATGACGGCAAAACGATGGAGTAGGAGATTAGATGGTGGTTGATGATCCGACAGTCAAAGGCACTCACATCCAATGGTGGTTGTGCAGTATGGAGCTCCTCGACGATCCAACAGCAGAGAACCTTGGAGGAAGAACAGGGAAGAACGCATGTTCAGGCGACTTCGATCCATTCCCATGTGCTGCTCCGGTGGTCTCTGGCTTCGGGACGAGGTGCAAAATGCTCCTGACGGTCATGTGTACTCCTAAGGGCTTCAGAGAGGTCTGAGGGTCACCGGAGTGAGCCACGGAGGTTGAGGAAAAGTTGCAGCTCCATGTACCTCAACTTGCCCAAAATTCATCCCCAAGTGGGGTTTTGTCCTCCAATACCTGCATGGTTAGCTCCAACGAAGGAAAAGCAAGGTGTAGGAGGTGTTATTGGTCGAAAATGGACGAGGATGAGGTATGATGCTGCCCTCTGACGAAGCAGAGGAGGAGGAGGGTGGATTTTTCGATCTGAGCAAGATCGAGGTGAATGGAAGCACGTGGAGCATTTAGAACTCGAGGTGGAAGATGATGGGAGTGTTAGGTGGGTCGATGAATGGTCAGAAAATAGTGGGACGATGGCCGAAGCACAAGCTCTAGCGAACTTCGATTTGAAAATTCTATGAATTAAAATGCAAAAAAGCTAAAAATAAATCCTAAACTATACTATATATCATGCTAGGAATAAATGGGCTAAAGAAACTAAGGTTTGACCTGCGGACGAGGGAACCACGGTGGAGCTCCATCAGGCTACTCTGGTGATGCTCGGATCTCCTCCTACTAGCCTCTTCCTCCATGCCAAACATGAGGGCAAAGTTGTTGCTATCACCAGCCACCTCGAGGACCAGATAGATCGAGGATTTCTAAGCAGAAATGGAATCAAATTCAAATGGAGGAGGGTAGAAGGAATATGTTTAGGAGGTTGTTGGATTGGGAACGATGTTTGATTCAACGATCCTCAAATCGAGGAGATATAGTCGCGTGAAAGATCGATTATCGACGATGAAAAGGCAAATATGAATCAAGCCCAAAGGATGCAAGATTTGATGGGTGAAATTCGAGGAAGAAGGGTGGTTATCAAGGCTACAGGACCTAGGATTGCATGGGTCTCAGTTGATTGCTGGGTCAACCAAGGCTGCAACCCGATTGGTCCATGTAGGCCACAATAAGACAAAATAAAAATAATTTCAAGAAGAAATCAAAATAAAGTAGTGAATGATTTATTAAATTTTTGATTAAAAACATAAAAAAAATCTTCAAATTTTATGTAGTATTTTAATCTGATTTTTATTTGTTTTTACAAGTCGATTTATTATATGTTACTTTTTACTTATACATTTGTACATATATTTACCAATATTTTGGTTATTTTATATTTATTTCATATTTTAGATTTTATTAATTTATCTACAAAATTTATATATTTGCAACTTATTTAAATATACATTGGTATATTTTTATTATATTTTTATGAGTTGATATGTAAACTTAATTAAGTATTGGTATTAATTATATGTGTAAAAATAAGTACATTTCATCTATGTATTATAGTATACATATTTATTATAAGGAATTTTAATGGTTTTATTTTAATTTGCTTGTGTACATATGTTGTAAATAATACTTACAAAATTATAAAAATATAAAAGTATGAAGAATATAAAGAATGAATAAAATGGTTATTTTATTCAGGTATAATGTACAATAGGGGTCCAAAACCTAACTTTTACATCTTAACTCCAAATTAAATGAAACCGCTTCATTAAGTAACTAATTAAAAGTTATATACAATTAAAGTAATTCTGGTGAATTTTGAGTTCATATGGAGAAGATACAGGTCTGCCAAGTTTGGATATTGGTTTTTTATTTTAAGCATAGAAGGCACATTGTATATTGTTATTATGTTAAATAAATTTTGTATTTTTCTATGTATTTTTATCTACAACTTTTGTATACAAAGTTTATTTATTTGAGGTGTAATTAGTATGCGTCCTAAGTTAAGAAATTGATCAAGCAAAATATGACCTAAGATATGTCTATTTGGAGTGTAGTACCCTAGTTCGCCGCTCAAGTTGAGAATCACTCTCGACACAACCACACAAATAATAAAAAATAAAAGAGGCCTTTTTTCACATCTGTGAGAACTCAATCGAGAACCATTATAAATAGGGCAATTAATTACAAATTAATTAACTAATAAATTACATGAATAATCACTACATAATAAAGTACAACACAAAGTTATTTAATCGACTAAAAAGCTTCTAAGATCAATTGCTCTATGGTCTCCTCAGTTGAAGCTTCAAGCTCCTCGCCCTTGCGGTCCTCCAGGATTCGTTGACTCCACAATCCCTACACAAAATAAATAAGATGTCAAATATATTCTCTGAATAATTTAGCAATCAAAATATCTATAAATAACAAAAATTAAAAACAATACAACACACAATAAAAAAACTTAACTAAGAAGCTTTAAAAATCACAAGATTACAAAAACAACTAAATGTAATCAAATAATTTATCGCATCCCCGACAACAACGCCATATGATGAATCATCAAAAAGCAATAATAAGACATATCGTTGTAGCACATGCCAAATGACAATCAACGGAACCGAGATAGAATCTCCATGAAAAGGTCTCGGCTTTAATTTATACCCAGGTAAGTCCATGGTCGAACACACAGACGTAAGCAATTAATCAATCAAACTTAGATGCTAATTAATTAATTTAGATACTTCTAGGTCTTATGTCAAGTTCAATGCAAATATACACAATAGAATGCACTTTTCAAATCATTGTTTAATGCATTTATTTAAGAAGAAAGACAATAATGCAAGGTACTCATAAAGATAAATAACAAAAAACTATGCTCCTGGTTAAATAAAAGAAATATTTGTGATTTAAATTAAATTAATTAATGATAACTTAGTGTCAATCGAAGCCAATTCAACCTATGAGTAAATTATTTTAATTCAATTATGAAGGTTGAATAAACAGAGTTAATGCTCTAAAATTCAATGCATGATATGTAGATAAAAATGTGATTTAAATACATTAGAATGAAGAGCATGAAACAAGCTTTCAAATTGCATCAAATTTATTAAAATCAAAGCTATGGTTCACAAGTTATTGTTAAAACATTGTAGTGGCATAAATGAAAAGAAACATTTTTATTTATTACAAAATGCAAATACAAGAACCATTCGTGGTGATTCTATAATTTATCTAGAGGCGTAGGTACTTATCAGCAATTTCTAAGAAATATTTGGTCTTCGTTGTAATTATTCCACCCACATGTATTGCACGTGGGAAGTCTGAGGCTTGGGTAGCGGCTCGGGCACGCGTGTCGCTCGCAGGTGACGTGGTTCAGGCTCAGGCGATCCTAGCTTGAGGCATGAAATGATGCCTCGGGTAGAGGCTCGGATCGACTATCGACCTTTAGATCTGATCGGGGAGAGCTAATCAAACGGTTATAACTAACTATGTTCTTCCCCCTTCTCCGCAGGAGGTAGAGGTTGAGCAGATCTCCGGTGATGCTGGTTCTCCTCCTCCGAGCTTATCCTCTCAATCTGAAGGTCGTCAAACCTTCATGAAGATCTAGCAAAGGTGCTGATGTCCTCAGGGGAAGCTGACGATGGCTCTGGAGGTGGATCAATGCAGCATCATTGGCGACAAAAGGCGAGACCAGCAATCCATAGAATTTCTGATCATTGAAGATTTATTCTTACCTAGAATGAATTGATGGAATCAAATGAAATTGAAGAGGAAATGTTGCTTGGAATGGAGCGTAATGATGTTGCTGTCGTTTCTTGACAAGCTTGGTGAAGCTTGAGCAAACGTAAGAGATGCTACAAAAAGGTGTATGTTCACCTTGGATACCACCAGAGAAGAAACACCTTTCTTGCTCGCTGACTCACCCAATTTCAGTCACAGAAGGGTCGGATTGTTGGGGTTCCTTTTACGTAAGGGGCATATACAGTTATCGGAGGTCATAGATGGAGTTTTAGTGAAGGGTGGTTTTGCAGTTCAGGTGATGAAGCGGGAAGTTTCGACCACCGAATGGAAGAACACATGAGGCGGACGATGTGTTTTGGAAGTTGGGCGAGGATGGTGGTTGATCGAAGAAGAGAAGGGCATCAAGGGTTGAAGGGTTGTTTTCCGTAGGTGGTTGAAATATATATGTGGAGAGGGGCAGACGCGAAGGGTTGCATTTGTTGGAAGGAGAGCCTTAAGGTTAATGAAGGCTCTCGGTCGTTGGATCAGATGATCCAACTGCCAGAGTAAGGCAGAGGGAAATGAAAAGGCGGGGCCATGTGGTGCATCCAGATGGCACCACGTGGCCCAATAGGAATCCAGATAAATGAAAAAATAGCATAAAATAGAAAATAAATAAAATGAATAAGAATTAGAAAACTGTTCAATATGAAACTTGTAGATCTCATGCAAAACTCAAAGAGAAATAAAATAAACTATACATAGTTATTATTTTTGCAAGTAATTTAATGTATTAAACTACTTTATTTTATTTTATTTTCATATGTATTTTTATTTTTTGGATTTTTATTTTATTAATTGTTACTTTAATTATATGTAATATTATACTAATTTTTAAGTGATTTTAATAATAAACATAAAATATGTCACTAAAATAGGGTAGATAATATACAATAATTAGGGTTATTTAGTTACAACACATACTTAGTTAATTAGGGTTAATTGTTGGTATTTTTATTGGTTTTCTTAAGCTAGAGAGATAATAATAGAAAATATTGTAGATTTATCAATGGGTCACCGAGGGCTTACAAGTCCAACAAGAGCGCATAGTAGGCAATGACATGAAGTTATTGGTTCAGCATGATTCTCTCTGTAGAGAAGTCACAAAATCACAACAAAAATCTGAAAAAGAGAAGATCAATAAAGAAGAATAAAGACAAGACTTCAGTTTCTTCTGCTAGTTCTCCTTCTACTACACTTAATTTGCATTGATATGGTCCATGAGTCAATATGGAATCTCTTGTCAGACAAGTGTGCTATCAAAACATCAGATGCAGGGGCATGTGACTTTACAGTTGAGATTAGACAAGGGTCTTTTTCTTTGGATGATATTGAGACCTAAGAATTCCTCTCTAAAGATGAAGACTTGGAGAGCGTAGACTTTTGTGACCCACTTACTCAAGTGTGGAGATGTATTGACGAGTTTCGTGGGATTTATGTCATTGAATCCAAACTATTGATGGCACATGATTGTGATCATTTGGAGGCCGAACTCGGTTCATTTGTAGATCTTTTATTTGAGCAATCCAATTGTGAGACTGTTGAGCTCTCTCTTCACATTGACTTCGATGAGGGATTTGTTGAGTCTGATATAGAGAATATTGCAGCAGAATTTGACCTCTTCATCACATCTAATTTGGACACAACCCCAAGGTCTATTCAGTCATATAACAATGAGGATACAATTTTGGAAGATGTTTCGAGGGCATATTCTGCTTCATCTTCTCATTACTTTAGTGTTGATGATGATTCTGATTCAGAGACCATGGTGCAACATATAGAGGTCAGTTTTGTTCATCTTCTAGGCCATTTGGGTCGAACTTGAATGTTGATAGAGATCATGGATCCTCTGATTTAGACATGGATATATTTAAGGATGGCCCTGATGTTGACATCTCTCTTGTACATTTTATTATTCCTCGGTCATTCAAGAAGGCCAATATTTGGTATTCTTGAGCTTGTACGATTTTTTTTATATTGTTCATTTTGTTCACCTTGTACATACGTATTTTCTATTTATTCATTCATTCTTTCGATGTTCTACACTCCATATCTCACTTTGGATTTTTGCTATACTTAGGATGTACTTTATCCTAAGTATAGGGGGTATAGACATTGTATTCTTCATATTCGTTATGTTTTATTACCCTTGTTGTTTCTCTTACTTAAGGTGTGCTTTACCCTAAGTATGGTGGGGGTAGTATCATTCATATCATCTTTTGATCGTTGTCTTTTTTGTGCATCTTATGTTCTGGGGAGACAAGCCGAGTCGTTGATTGCGTACATTTTTTCGACCTCAAGCATCCTCTTTTTTAGTCTTCTATACTTAAGATTATTCGATCCTAAGTAAGAGGGGATGATTGACTTCTACTCATTGTATTCCTTATTCATTGAGTCATCATAGTATAGTATTCTTTTCACCTGTCTATACTTAGCCCAAGTTGTCTTCTTTTGTCGCTTCTTGGTCACTATGAGGATATAGTTCACACCAAGTATACAGGGGGTGTTGTATATATATTATATATACTTTAGAAGACATACCTAGTACTTTATTGTATTTTTAAAAATATGGTTCTAAATTTATGGGTTAATAATTTTCTTTGGGTTTTTAAAAGCCACGAGAAAACTGTAAATTTGAGTTATAAAAATACATGATTCATCTCCTTTATTCTTTCAATTTGTCTAAAATCATTGGTAAGATACATGTAAATGACAACTAATTCTCACTTATTAACACGATCACATAAATTGTTAATATTACATATTTAACACTTACTTAATCCAAAATAAAAGAATAAAAAGAGAAAAATAAGAACAAGAAGAAGGATGTAAATATGTATATAACCCGAGACTATGTCAATATTGATTTGGTCGATAAACAAAAAAGTAAGGGTAGATAAGGACCTTAATTTATGAAAATATCAGAAAATGTAGATCAAGAATGTGCATATACACCTTATTTACCTTGTACATATATTCATTTATTTTATTTATCATTCAAATAATTCCAAAACAAAATATTTCATTCTTCAATGTTCATAATAATGTATAATTATTTATAAAAATGAGAACAGGGAAGCTGCTGCAAGTAGCAGCTAAGTTGGCTGCTCGACCGATCCAGACCGTCCATCACGGCCCAGATCAACTGTCTGATCATAGGGCCAATCTGCTCTCGCAAGTCTTCCCCTCCCTCCCTCCCCAGTTCGGACCCGACGCCCGCCCGCCCCTTCCCTCCCCCATCTCGCGCCCTACCTCCAGTCCCCACCCGACGCCCGCCTGCTCCTTCCTTCCCCATATCGAGCCCTACTTCTGGTTGCTGCTCTCCCTCCATGTACACCTCTTCTCTCCATCACCCCTTTCTTTCCCAACCCTTCTCCCCTAAACGTGCTCTCTCTCCCTTAGCCCTCGTTCTGATCGCAGCCCCACCACCTTCTGCTCCGCTGCCGTGTGCTCCCCGTCGTCGCCCCTCTCCTCCAAGCTCCCTCCCGTCGTAGCTGAGGAAAGAGACTGAAATGATCAACACATTCTGGCTATCCGTACTTTTCTATGTTACACAGATACATGTCGTGATGCTATTGAACAAAAGTGAAAGACAGACTTAGAAGATTTGACTAATCCCTTTTATAAAACCAATATTTTGAAAATATGATGGTGCTAGAATAACAATAACATTACAAAAATCCTCTGATGTTACATAAAATAAAAGAAATAGTGAAACACTCCCAAATGCAGCGAAACATAAACCTGAACTAAATCCAACATCATGTCAATTTTTGCACAAGAACGGAATTGAGATTTTCTAATCTCTTGGCTTTGGATTTGCAAATAATGAGCTAATATTGAAGAACTTCTATAGAACTGGCAAGTGATGCAAATACTCAAGTTTAAAAGGAAATTATATTATCTCAAACACACAATTAATCCATACGTGATCACCTAATATCTGATTCACGTTATCTTCAAATACATCTCAGAATCAATAAGAAGTTTGATCCACTTATTTTGAGATGTATTGGATCCCGTGAAAATTTCTGCTCTGTAGGCTGCTTAAGTTCCAAATCACATGAAAGGAGAATTGAGTTCAAATTAAGCATCGTATCGAGAAAAAACCATGTTTTGATTGAGAATAGTGCATAAGAATGGTAAGAGTGGGGTCCTTTGTGTTATCAAATGTGTAACATGAACATAAAGCTTCCAACAAACCACTCAATTAAGCATGAACATTCAGATTTGAGCTAGGTCACATCCTCCTATTCGCCATTCCCCCGCATCTCCTTACGAAACCCGATTGCCCACCTCTCCTTGCAGATTTTTAGCAGTTATGCAATGTGATAATCCAATATGTCATTTTTTTCATTCTCAAACATGCAATTGTCTCACATTTGGACCTACATATTGTTGTTCAATGGTTATATTTTTGTATTGTTTGAAATGCAGGAAAATGGTGGCTTCACAAAGGGATTAGTATTAAAGAAAATTCAAATAATCGTAAGTTGGGATAGCAGGAAATGACATCTTACTTATGTCATTTCTTTATACTGGGCAGGCAGTTCTTAAGGGGGTCTTGTTGTTCTTGGAAAAACATGTACATGTTGCTTACTGAACATATAGGAGGAACCTGATCTTTTCTTCATGTTCTAAATGTGCTGAAGAGATTTACAATAACATTCAATCTGAATCATTTTAGTTGATATTTTTCTTTCTATAGTTCTTGTATACCCTTAAAGAGATCTTATTGTAATCATATTTTATTCTCTTTAGCTAATTTGTATAGGTATTATGTATGCTTATGCGAGTAGTTGACAATTGATGCCTATTGATGATTTTTTTGGGACAAAATTGTATTAAAGATTGGTGGGATGTTGATTTTTGGACTGGATGTTGGTAGAAGTTCCGGTGAAGACACTTGTGAAAAAGGTGGTGAGAATTGATTTGTGCAGGTAGAAATATCAACAGATGGAACTGAATGCTGGTTTAATCTTTTAGACCGTCGTATTGGATGGTGGAGCAGTTTAAAATAGTATTGGATGTTGGTAGATGTCCCAATGAAGACAATGAGGATGTTGCTATATGTATATTCTTTATTTTGTTTTCTGTATGTCATCAATCAAAATGGAAAACAGTGTGCATATGTCGAATGGACGGCTAGGTTGCATCCACTGACCATATTTCTGATGTCTTTGCATATATGTGTTTAACTAGTGTTTGAATTCATTGAATGCATATCAAATCAGTGGACTCAATATTGCTGATAATCAATACAATTTAAAGTATTAATTGCACAAGATGTAATCTATCCATATTATAGATTTTTTATATGCCTTGGTGGATGGTACGACACGGGGGAGAAGAGAGGGTGGGATTGCTTTTAGCTCGGAGGAAGCTTGTGTACTGCTCCTCAAACTAAAAGTTTTGTGTCGACCCATTAACAGATAAATTGATTCTACCCTGTGGATTTTGTGACATGACAATTTAGAATAGAAACAAGTTAAGTTCATGTTGACGTGAATGTTCTAATCATTTCAGTCCCTTAGCCGCGAGGGGAGGGAGCTCGGATGAGAGGGGCGACGACGGGGAGCACACGGCAACGGAGCAGAAGGTGGTGGGGCTGCGATCGGAACGAGGGCTAAGGGAGAGAGAGCACGTGCAGGGGAAAAGGGTTGGGAGAGAAAGGGGGTGATGGAGAGAAGAGGTGTACATGGAGGGAGAGCAACAACCGGAAGTAGGGCTCGATATGGGGAAGGAAGGAGTAGGCGGGCGTTGGGTGGGGACTGGAGGTAGGGTGTGAGATGGGGAGGGAAGGGGCGGGTGGGTGTCGGGTGGGAACTAGGGTGGGAGGGGGAAGACTTGCAAGAGCAGATTGCCCCTATGATCAAGCGGTTGATCTGGGCCATGATGGACGGTCTAGATCGGTCGAGCAGCCAACTTAGCTGCTACTTGCAGCAACTTCCCAATTCTCTATAAAAATATAACACAAATTATTTAATGCATAGATAACATGGTACAAAGAACTGAAAAATGTCATAAAACGAACATTTAAAGCTAAATATCTACTCTGTATGAACTCAAAATCCACCAAACTCACAATCATCATTTTTAGAATTAAATTATCTTTAAAGTTAAAGTGATTTTATTAAACTTAGATCTAATATGCGAATGTAGACTTTTGGGGTACCATAATATATGTATAACCATACATTCTTTCCTTATTATTTAATTCTTCACATTTTATCCATTATTTATATTTTTATTATTTTCTTTATATTTTATAATAATTATATAAACTAAAAATAAAATCATTAAAGCTTCAAATAACCAAATTAAAATTATATACTTATTATATATGTATAATGTACATATATTGTACATATTATTATTTATTAATTAAAGTAAATAATGTTATTAAAGATAAATAAAAAATAATTAAAATCCTTACACTGTATATTTAATGAATAAATATATAAAAATACCAAGTTATAGGTGAAATAATTAAGTTAAAATATGTGTATTATTTATTAAAGTATACTATACTTATAAATTAAAGTATTTATTTAATTTTACTATTTATATACTATTATTTAAATTATTAAAATCCTTAATTAAATTATTTATTAATTTAAGAACATTTTTATATTATATATTTATTTAAATTTATTCACTAATTATCGACTAATTTATACAAGATGTTTTCTTATAGCGATCCCTTATCTTTATCTATTTTTCTCTTTTAAAGGCTCATGGCACGTGTCACTCTTTAATTGGGGAGAAAAATATGGTTGACTTTTCAACCATCTTCTTCCATTATTCTTCTTCCCCTTCTTATTCTTCTTCCAGCGCATATTTCTTCTTCCTCATCTTCCCCTTCTTATTCTTCTTCCAACGCCTCTTCCTTCTTCTTCCTCTTCTCTTTTCTCCTTCCTCTTGTTCCACCGCCCAACGTCCTAATGGCCTCGACCGCTAGACCGTTCATTCGTTACCCTCGCCAACCTTACTCCTCCACCTATAAATGTGTCACCATCTCCTTCTCCTTAGATTCATCTGCCATTTTTCACCTCTATTCCTGAGCTTTGATCGAGATAGGGTCATCCCTGATCATAGTTTTGAAGTGCAATTACCCATGGCTCGTTAAATTTAGGGGGCCAGCTTTACATGTGATTCGATTTTTAGTTTCAAATTAAAATAGTGTCTGCCTTAATGAGCCCTTGTAGAATCAAATTTTCGGTGAAACAACTTAATAAAAAATATGCTCATACAGATTCGGATTTATGGTGAACAACTCAATAATGCTAAAGTTGAAATTTGATTAGATTATATAAGAGATGATTGTTCCTCCGAAATAAAATCTATAATTGATAGTAAACACACTAGAGACATTTTACTCTTATTAAAAAAACTTGAGTAAAGCCATTTTCTCTTTTGCTTAGGTCCCACGAAATGTCTGGATTGACACTGATAAAAAGCGATCGAGGTGACAACTCCCAATCTATGATGATGATCCGCAGCGAGGAGAGAGTGAGGTCAACGTAATCGTGGCCGATGTAGAACTCAACTCCACCGTGCACGACCCCCCAATCTCCATTGGTAGAGGATATCACCCAGGAGTTCCTTCCTCGGAGCTCCTTCCCTAGGCGAAATCCTCCATTCCTTTTTCGTTTTAGGTTAGATCACCTCCCCCTCTGATCCTTCTTCCTCTCATCCTCTCGATTCATCTTTTCTCTTTCATTTTTTTCTTCTATTTGAAATCCGCAACCATTGATTCCACGATGATCAACTCCACCTTCGATCCCCTCTGATTCCGGTCTATCGCGCACAATCTGATCATATGTGGCCATTAATGGTGGGCGGAGATCAGGTTCCCTTCTCCCACTCGCCAAAGCCTTCCATTCAACATTCACATCTCCGTATGTCTGTGTTTTGGACCGAGGTTTGCCTCGAGACGCTCCTCTTGCAGGAATTAAGTCACCTTGAACTGATGCAAGTACCTAATCGGAGCGCCTTGATCGCGTGAAGCCACGTTGAAGCCGAGTAGATTGAATCGCCGTCACCAATCCAATCTACACCTTTGAAGCACCGACACATGTATGTTGATCGGAGGTTGTAGAACATCATCTACTCCATGGAGACGGATCATATACCACCGATCAAACCACCACACCTGATTGATTGGATCAGATCCTTCAACTGGAGATGACACCTGAGCATCCAGAGACGGACATGCATCTGATTTGTGGATGAAACACCTGAGAATGAAGCACACCAACAGAGACCCGTGCTTCAAAGGTGCAGCCTTCACCATTGGTGGCGAGCCAAGGAGAAATAATCATCTGTTGTACCTTATTTCATATTAGATGCCATCTATTTATCACTCTTCATATGATGATCGCAAATCCACCAATTGATTAGTCATTTCAAACAAATTGATCAACATCGATAGCTAACTAGTCTAGAGGTCCCAGTGATCACAAAGTTATAGATATTTGATTTTTTTGGCATTCCTTCCTCTCCTCATTCTCAATGCAACAATATAGTTTTTTTTATCAAGAATCGATATGTGCAGAAATGGAGATCACAAAAAATGACCTCCATTTGATATTCGAAGCACCTCATATGCCACAGAAATCATGTAAGGGAATCTAATGTTTGATTATATATATGACAAGCAAGTATGAAATCAAAAAAAAGAGGAGTGTAAAATCGTTAACTCTAAAGACATTTTCCTTATGATCTCCTTTCACACATAAATGGGTTTTCAGTGCTTTGATGGCTAGGGTTGATCACAAGTTGAGTATCATACTCGTTCGATCGTAGCTTGTCTCGACCCATTATTACATGTTCATGGGTCGAGCCTCGGGATGAGCGCTGGGTTGGACCGACCTGATCTAACCCACGAAGCTACCTACGAGCCCACTTTGCCCATTAAATAAATGAGCTAGGCTTGGGTCAACCTTGACCTAAACCCATTAGCACACTGACTCGACTTGAAAATGGTCCAATAAGATGTCCTATATAATAATCCATAATCCCATACGTGCAGTTCTATATATTCTCATCAAGCTTTACTACATACATACATATATCATCCACTCTCTTCTCTTGGAACAAACTCATCACAAAGCTTTTCTCAATATCTTTATCATAGTACCACTTTTCTCAACACGTGATGAGTATCACTTCCCTCTTTGTTCCTCCTATGTATATCTTGTATAATACATTCTATTTTATTTATAAATCATCGGTTTTGAATCAATGCTTCATCAGTTATTCCTCATATACCAATTCATCTTAATTGTTCCATCAATAATAAAGGCACCTTCAATCACTGTTTATCTTATCCATACTCCTAGCCAATTTTTTAATGGACTAGGCTAAACCCCGAACCCAAACCCATAATAATTAGGTCGGACCAGGCTATGGGTCGAGTGTGAGAAAAGTTTCGAACCTCAGCTCAACTTGCAGCCCATTAATTTTATCGGGCCTTGGGTCGAGTTACCTTGGACCCAAGGGGCTCGACCCGATTCTCATCCCTAGTCGACTTGCTTCTTTCCAATAGATCTCCCAATCTAACGGGTACTTGGATTATTTGAAAAGGTCATGGGTACCCGTGGATATCCGCATAATGTATAGTGCAATTCCATATATTATGTTCAGCCCGACAAATCATAAAATTTTCCTTTTAGTACATGCATATTTCAAATATTGGTTGATATGATACATTCTGATTAGGGGTGCAAATGGATAATGTATATATATATATATATGTATGTATATGATCTGCCACTGACTTGTTACGATCCTTGAAGGCGGGATCTCATTTAATAGCATAGACATGTTCATTGATTATGTATTTGGAAAATGAATATCAGATCTCCTACCATTGTTCTTTCTTAGAAGTAGACTTTTTGAAACATTTTTTTTAAATGCCGCAATAAATGGTTCTTATTTAACTTGTATAATATCATGATAATAGGACATTGCTTATAAGTGGAATCATCCCGACTTTACAGAGATGTAGGTCAAAAACTTTTCAGGGTAAAAAGGTAGGAGTTTCACAAAATGCGTTCTCAAAATATGTAGGTCAATAGCGTATTTTAAGGGTTTTTATCAGTTGTACCCCTCTGAGATATTGCAATATCAGTTATGCTCCTCCCTTTTTAGGAATATCAGTTGTGCCTCCGACTTCTTGTCATTCTTTCACTTGTGCCCCTCTGGTTAGATGTTATCCATTCCCAATGCAAACATACATAAACTTGGGGACAAAAGCAGAAATAAACTAGAAAAAAGGACTGAGAGGTCTTTCTCAACCTCATCACCCTCTCCCTCCACCTCCCCCCAGACTGACCTCCTATTCCCTTCCCTCCGCCCCTCCTAGGCCGACCTCTTCCCCCCCCCTCCGCCCCGAGCCTCCTCCTCCTCAACTCCTCTCCTCTGCCCCCAACCTCTCCCCCTCCACCTCCCCCTCTCCTCCGCCCCTAGCCTCCCCACTCCTCTGCCCCCTCCACTCCTCCACCCACAGTCTATTTCCTCCTCCGCCCAACCTCCCCCCTCCTTCGCTCTAGCTCCCAAGAAGCTCTCGGTCTCATAACCCTTTGGTGGTTGGGGAGAGGTCCCTATAGGAGATCTGTACGACTTGTACACGTTCTCCCACCCCTTCAGTATTACCATGTACTTCGCCCTTTTCTTCACCACTATGATGATCATTCCCATTGCTACAGTCACCACTGCTGCCGAAAAGATGGGTAACTGAATCATGAGAGGGGTCAGTTAGAGGGGCTGGAGGGGGAGGTCAGTGGAGGAACCACTTGCTCCTCCTCTCGACGTCACCTACTCTCTTGCATGCTCTTAACAATAACGGAGGGGCAAACGTGATAGAGCAATAAGAAGTCGAGGGCATATTTGATATTCTCAAAAAGGGAGGGGCATAACTAATATTGCAATATCTCAGAGGGGCACAACTGATAAAAAAACCCTATTTTAAACATGCATATAGATCACATTTTGCAAAAATGACACATAGATATTATTCAAGAAATACTATGTAAATACATCATATATATAGAAAAATGGGGCTGCTCCCTAGGGAGACCAACATGGTTGCCCCTGCCCTTATTTGCATTTTTTATTTTTTTTTGAAAATATCACAATGGATATTTATCTATATATTTCTCCAATATGCCATTTGAATTTCGTCAGAAACAGAGACTCCGATGCCCTCCATCTAGACACATAATTTTAACGTTCTAACCATTGTTGTAATCGACCTATTGAAAATGGAGGGCATGGGAGTCTCTATTTCTGACGAAATTCGAATGACATATAGGAGGGATATATAGATGAATATACATGGTGATATTTTGAAAAATAAATAAAAAACGTTGAAAATGTGACGGGGGTAGCCCAATTGAACCCATATATATATATATATATATATATATATATATATATATATAGTGAGCCCTTCCAATAGGATGCACCCTTCTTGAGTTCAGGAAGGCCGCCATCTTTTTGTAGAAAACGCGGCCACTTTAGTAGAATACATACATAATTTGTATTATAATTGCATATTATAAATACAAAACCGCACACAAAACTGCACATTGTAATACAAACATTAAAACTACACATTATAATACAAACTGTATACATATTATACTATAGTCAACGTGTTTTTTACAAAAAAAGGGACCGACCTTGCTGAACTCAGGAAGGACTACGTCCTATTGGAAGGAAATCCTATACATACATACATACATACACACATATATAAAGAGAGAGAGACAGTCCTATGAGAGCCAAAAACTATGAGAGCATGAGAGCAGTGAGTCTGGGCCATTAGATTCTGCTAATCTCTCTCCCCCTCCAATCAATAAGGAGAGAGATGACAGAACCTAGTGGTCCATAATCATTGCTCTCATACTCTCACAATTTTTGGCTCTCACATGATGCTGATCTTGTGAGAGCTAAAAACTGTGAGAGCATGTGAGAGTTGATCCTTTGAGAGCCAAAAACTATGAGAGCATGAGAGCAATGATTCTGGACCACTAGATTCTGTCATGTCTCTCCTGATTGACTAGAAGAAGAGAGAGATGAGCAGAATCTAGTGGTCCAGATTCACTGCTCTCATTCTCTTACAGTTTTTGGCTCTCCCAGGATCAACCCTCGTATATATATATATATATATATGAGGTCCGGGACGCTGCTGCATGTAGCAGCCAACGTGGCTGCTACATGTGGCAGTTTCCCCAATTTTTTTTCAAAATTAAATCATGAATATTCATCTATATACCCCTCCTACATTGTATTAAAATTTCGTCAAAAACAAAGACTCCTATGCCCTCCATCTAGAACATGTAATTTTAACGGTTTAAAATTTGCTATAATCGACCATGTCTAGATGGAGGGCATAGGAGTCTTTGTTTTTGACGAAATTTTAATACAATGTACGAGGGGTATATAGATGAATATTCATGGTTTAATTTTGAAAAAAAAATAAAAAAATTTGGGGAAACTGCCACATGTAGCAGCCACGTTGGCTGCTACATGCAGCAGCGTCCCTTTTCACTATATATATATAGGGAAATTATCCAATGAGCCCTGTGCTCATTTGATGTGAGATGAGCCCACTCATTTTTTACCATTATTTCCTATCTTTTTTAGCTTAATAGGTATTTGTTTACAAGTGTTATATCATATTCTTACCACTAATAATTATTTTCAGGAAAAAAACCTTAAATTCATACAAAATGATTGTATTATTATTTGTATTACTAGTCTCATTTTTATTCTTACTAATGATCATTTCTTGTGAATCTAAGATCTTCTTTATATGAAAATACTTACTAATAGTAAGAATATGATATAACAACTGTAAATAAATAAGCATTGATCTCAAAATGATGGAAAATATTGGTAAAATATGAGTGAGCTCATCTCATCTCAAATGGGTACATGGCCCATTGGATAAGCCCCCTATATATATGCCTTATCTAGAGGGCCCCATGCCCATTTGATTTTTTTAAATGCGTAATCATCCGTGCGATGATGATTGTGTAGTTCTAAGTAAAATTGATTAAATTCCAATTTTAACATTAAGAATGAGTTGCCATAACCGCTTCCCACGTGTTACTCGTAATTTAATTCCCTTTTTGAGATGCAATTACATATTCAGTAATTGCCGAATTGTTCTTTCGAAAAAACCCTTGAGAATCCCCTCCTTCATATGGTGGCGAACAAAAAATGCTTTGGAGTTTTAGGTTGTAATTGTTTGTTTTACTGTAACATTTATATAAGTTACTTGCTATTTGTTTAGTGTTGCTTGTCCTTCAATCATTCTGACTGATTCCATACAAAGTTACATTTCATGTATGTTTTTATTTGTACAAAGTTACTGATAACATTTGTATAACTTACTTGCTATTTTTTGGGTGTTACTTGTCCTTCGATCATTCTTACTGATATAAATATATTAGCTTAGTTATTCAAGTAGTTCAACGAATTATTTATACTTCACATTAAATTACTAATGTACATACAACAAAATACTGATTACTTATATTTATATTACTGGTCTTGTTTTGACTACTGATATTGCGATTAACAAGTACTATGTTCATAGTACTCACTAAAGAATTTTACTGAAATTATGATGAATTACTGCTGTGAGTTTATGTGTTGCCGATATAAGTTACTTGCTATTTGTTGGGTTACTTATCCTTCGATCATTGTTATTGATATAAATTTACTAACCTAGTTACTTAAGTAGCTCAACAAATTACTTATGCTTCACGTTAAATTACTAATGTACATACAATAAAATACTGATTATTAATATTTATATCACTAGTTTTGTTTTGAGTATCACTGATATTATGATTAACAAGTACTATGTTCATAATACTCACTTAATAATTTTATCGAAATTACGATGAGTTACTGCTGCGAGTTTATGTGTTACTAATATTATTTATTCGGTGTTTTGAATTTGTTAATTAATTATTGTATTAGTTACATATTAGTTTTTATTTGGAGTTTATGAGTTATTGATGATTAGTTTTTGATAATATTGTCAAAGATTTTCTCCTCACCTCTTCACTTCCGAAGCAATGTAATGATCATCAATGCTTCATTTTTCACATCTTCACCCCATAAACATAAGAAGTGTTGAGGCATCTAGTATACCTGCAATAAAATTGAATTAATAAACCATTAGGTGCGAGTCGAGTTGTAAGAATTTATAAGTAAGAAGTAACAAAAAGAGACACTTCTAGTATATTAAGTTAAAATGTACATAACACAAAGGTATTTCAAATAAAATACATGGTTAGTAACAGTTTTATAATTGGTAGTAGACTTTAAGGTCTTGTTAGTAAAAAAGTAAAATGTATCAGTAATTTAGTAAAGAAGTGACTATAATTATTCATATGATTAATAAGTGATGAAATAAGAAAAAAACTTAAGTAAGAGAGAGAGAGAGGTAGCAACTAACAAATTGCTAGTAAAAAAGATAACATCTCTAGTAATTAAAAAAAATTATAAAAAAGGCATGATCAATAAGTAAAAAACTTCCGTAATCCTAAAGCACGCTTTAGTAATTACCAACAATTTAGTGGTAACTTTTGATATAATCTCAGTAACCTTATGATTTTTTAAAACATTAAATCATTGATTTATTTCTCCATATTCTCGGTAATTTCTCTCAAGATACAAGTAATATTTGATCAACCCAGTAACTTTATGATTTTTTAAAAACATTAAATCAGTAAATAAAAAAGATAAAAGCTCTTGTGATTAAAAACAATTATAAAAAAGCATGATTAGTAAGTAAAAAACTTTAGTAATTCAAAAGCACGTAACCTTATGATTTTTTTAAAACATTAAACCATTGATTCGTTTCTCCATATTCTCTGTAATTTTCTCTCAAGATACAAGTAATATTTGATCAACTAATTTTGAAGATGATCCTTCTAAGACAACATTATCATGATCCAAATACATTTGCAGATCATCCATCGTCATTTCTTCTGATACGGACTTTTGACGATCCAAATCCAAACGCAAATCACCGATCATCGTTCCTTCTAAGATTTCATGATACAAATCCAATCACACGTCATCCTTGCAATTCTCGCAATCTCATGATTCAAAAACATAACAAACAAAACAATTTCTGCTCTACAATCAAACAGATTCAAATAAAAAATGATCAAAAGAAATAAGTTCTTTCTACATACAATTAGATTCAAATAAAAATGCGTAATAAAAATCCAAAATGCAATACCTTACATTAGAAAAAAACGATATCTTCACATTCCAAGATCAATTACCTCACTTCGCAAATCGCGCTAGATCAATCTCATCTCGTTGCAATGCACGTTTCCATAAATGTAAATTTAAGAATTGCTCAACATTTCCTTTCAGAATTCTTTCCATTCTAATTACGGTTCCTATTTTTTAGCGATTGAGAGATTGAAATCTTACGACTCAAATTAGAGCTCACCAAAACTCAAATGGGCATAGGGCCAAGGGAGCCTGTACCATGGGGTGTAGGTAACTCCATGCACCCGACTTATTTTCCCATTATTTTTTTATTTTTTTGAATGAAAACTTGGAGGATTTATTTAATATGCTGAGTGGAATAAATGTTTCAAGTTTAATGCAAATTAAACATTCCTTCATTTACAAGAGGTAAATTCATCAATTATAAAATCATTAAAATTGTTAGTCATGATGGATAAGATAGAGGTCTCAAATTAAGTTAAATCTGGGATTACACCATGATGATCTAAATCTTCAAAATTTCATTTCAGAAAAATCAAAAAATAATGAAAAAATAGACCAAATATATGGAGTTTCCTACCCTTAGCCGCTCTCCCTTCCCACCCCCAACACAAAGAGGCAGCTGATCTGCACAAAACTTGTGATCCACATTATGAACAGTTTAGTTGTCTCTGTTGAGGAAATATGTCACAACCATCACAACCTGTGCTCCGAAAAATAAGTCGAGTTTGAAATTTCGATACAATGGCTTTGAGGTGATGAGCATGCAAACTCTCCAACCCTTCACACAATATAAGAAGTTATTTGGGATTTTGTTCTCAATTCCGTACGGCACACCCTTTTCGCTAATGCAATGACCCATGAAGTAGCCGCCGCGGTGGCGCGAATGCGAGGCGGCGGCGGGATAAGACGAATGTGGCTCGAAGCCGGAGGGTGGGCAGTCTATTGGGTATACAGGGGCTTAACCTATGGGCTGTCTCCGATGGCTAACCTCTTTCTTCGCTACCGGAGGATGCGTGGCCTTGAACATCCCCTGCGTTGGAGGGAGCGCCTCGGCCATCCTTCTTCACCGCGCCCTACCGAAGGACCCCTCCTCTGGTTTCATGCCGTTTCCTTGGGTTCGTTTGATCATCGTTAACGACTGCTGTTACTGCTTCTTCTTCTTCTTCTTAATATCGCTCGTCGTCATCATCGTCGTCAATATTGTAATTTATAGATATTGTTACAATAAATGTCGCTGAAGGCATTGGTATACTCTTGTTCCCTTTCAGGGGAAGGATTGGCTGTGATTCCTCTCATCAGGCACTGCCTCCTTCAGCAGCAGCAGACGCAGCATCGTGCATGCGCTGATTCACTCCCAACTTTCACGATTCTCATGACCACCTCCACCGTTTCTGCATTGTAACGTCCCCCATTGAGTTTATTTTATCGCCCTTCTACCGTCAGTTTCGCTTTTGATTTCTCTCATGCTCAACGTATACCTGAAATGAACAACTTCCATTCTTCAACAGCTTATTAATAATACTTGTGATGTGTCGCAGTGAGGTAATCGGCCGCGAACTTCCAGGTGGTGTCATACATCAGGTGCGTCATTCAATTCTGCACCACCCTGTTTGTAATCAACGGCTCAATAATTCCGTATCGAATTTAATACACACTGATCCATAATGTGAGGAATGCCATGGTCATGGATCCTAATACTATAGGGCGATATGTTGAATTCATTTTGCAACTTGAAGGGCATAAACTTATGTATATCTTCACATTCATTTTCTTCAGGTATAATCATCTGTAGTCACTCTAAATGATCTTTACATGGAAGAATCCAAAGATATGCATGCTTCTAAAGTGAATAATGAACTGAATGAAAATAACATATCACATGGTTCATACAAGATCAGCACATGCTGTTCGTAGAAGAAAATGTCTAGTTTTGTAATGTATTAACCTCAATAGGAGAACCCTGTTTTTTTCATGAGAAAAGAGTCTCTTTTCTGGAATGCAGTGATGCTTGAGTAACATGCTTTTGACTTTTTTTGAACGCAAAAGTGTGGTCTAAGACAAAGTCCTCTTCTGCAACATTTGTTATATTTTGTAGCAATTAGCTCTAAGCCATACAAGCACTGTGGGCCATGAAATGCTTGTTGTGAACGTGTCTCCTCACAGCGGCCTATCCGTCCAATATAGCATACTAAACAATATCTTTACCTGCAGAGATAGTCAGCTCAATGGTGGGACCGAATGACTCAGTGGTAGCTTTACCACAATGTCTACCATGAGTTCTTCCAGACATTCCCATCCACGTCCAGATGGAACCACACAAGCAATAATTTGATTGGAACTATGGTACCTTCTATTGTTGGGATCAAGGTTTGAAAAAACTAAAAACGGAACGAGGCGATTTCCCTAGAATCGAGGTGAGGCATAGCCTCGAGGCGGTCGACATGTAAGCCTCAATTTACTAGGATAAATACCTATAAAAACTACAATAAAATATATACTAATAAAATTTATATATTCTGACTAACATATGATATACATATATGCAAGCCTGAGTGGGGGGGGGGGAGGGTCCAGTGGGGAGCAGGTGCACCCCCCCTGCGGGGATGTGCGAGCAGCGCCTCCATCAAAATTTTTCATTGATGATTTTATTTCTATTCGGATATATGAATATGTTTGTATGCAAGTAGTACATAAACTCCTCTTGAATTCTATCTTGTTTGTCCTTCTCGGTATATTACATAGCTCATTATGTGATCAATCCTTAACAATAAGTCTACGGGTAATGTTCTCTACGATATTTATGGATTCGTATGTTTAAGGGTATGATTTAAGAGTTTTTTGACATAATTGGGCATGTTTAATGGTAAATATGAACATGAAAGCAACCAAATTTAAACATTCATCTTGTATATTTATATCCTAAACAACTAGACCTTTATAAACATTTGAAATTGCTAATAGGACAAATGATTTACATAAAAAATAGTTTGAAAATAAAAAACGCCTCAGGTACCGCCTCGCCTCTGCCTCAACCGCCTCGACCACCTCGAGCAGATGAGGCGGTCGCCTCTGAGAGACCGGTTGAGGCGGCCATTCTGGGGCATTTACAGATCGCCTCGCCTCGAGGCGTATGTCTCGTGCGCCTTGAGGCGCTTTTTTTCGAACCATGGTTCGGATACATTGAGGTGTCTGATTCTGCTATGCACATCCTTTAGATAGGTAGGTGTAGTACCTACTACCTATCATCATCTGATCCCATGCTGAGAAGTATTCATAACTATCTATGAATGTCACGATCAACATCTCTTTTCGATCCGCCTTTTATGGATCACACATGCATATCGATCTCATATAATTATACTTCTTTCTTAGTGCCTTCAACTGTAACTAGAGGCTTCTCATCATGTCGGAGATGCATTAGCTCATATTGTGTCTGGAACACGTCTTACATTCTTCTCCTGAGAATATGACTCCTTCAAAGTGATCCAAATATCGTATAAGGTGTCATAATGGATCACCTCATCTATAATCCGAGGAATGACTTCACTCAAAAGTCAAACAAATACTATATTGTTGTTTTCATTTCCACATCATATCTACATGCCCTCAACTTCGATACTTGCCCCTTGAGAATATAAAGCTTCCTTCTCCCTTTGACTGACATCAGGTAGATTCATGATCATCTAATGTAATTGGTCTTGACTTGACAAATTGACCATAAGAAGAGTTCCTCATGCTTCTCATGTTGATCGTCGATGATTTCACCTTGGATTATGAATTTCTGGACACCTTCTCCTATGGTAGAGCCAAAAATATGAGAAGAAAATAATTAAACACCATCTATATCATGCGGGTTAGTCCACATCAAACACCACTAACGTAGCTACTAATATTGCATGATTGCAGTGGATGTTAAGGAGCCGTTTGAAAGCGATGCATATGTTAGGTCAACTCGGTAATTGCTCACAGAGTGTCATACAACTGCTTAAGGCAAAGGTTTGAATCTCGATTTTGATTTCGTTGCAGTCTCCCTGGAAATGGAATTTTCGGTGAAATTTCGATAATTTCAGCGAAATTTCGATAATTTCGTTGGAAATCTTGGAAATAGCTCAAAAAAGCCATTTTAACCATCTTTTCACAAATCAAGATCATCAAAGTTATTAGAACAATAAATAACTTACAAATACACACTTATATCACAGATATTGCTCATCTATACCCCTTATATCACACATATCAGCTACATAAGTCATATTGTTGTCAATGCTGATTGCTTATTGATAGATATTGGAAATAGGGTTCATCCAAGTTCTTAAAACAATAAATAACTCCTCCACTCCACCTTCTATGAAAAAGATTGTATCATCAATACACTGTAGGATCCGGATCGAGAAGTCACCTCTATAGTAACCCTGAAAAAAACTTCCTCTTCCACCAACCCAAATATAACAGCCAACACATCAACAACCAGAACAAACAACAAATGAACCAAAGAGCAACCCCGTTTGACACCTCTCTGCAGCTGAAAAAACCCTTTCGGTCTCCCATTAACTATCACCGAATAAGATGATGTCGTATTGCAACTCTTCATCCAATCCACCCACACATCTGAGAACCCCCTCCGTACCACGGAAGCCCAGATAAAGCTTCAACTCATGTAGTCATAAGCATTCGTAAAGTCAGCTTTCCACAAAATACCCGTATCCCCCGTCCTCTTCCAATCCACAATGATCTCTGATGCAATAACCACACCATCAAACAACTGACAATCAGGAGTAAAGGTGTTCTGTGCAGGCAAAATAAGCGTGCCGAGATCATCCCTTAGTTGATTAGCCAAGACCTTGGCCACAATGAGATAGACCGCATTAGACAAAGCAATGTGGTTGAAATCTTCCGCTCGCTCCGCAACCTCTTTCTTCGGAAGCAAAAAAATTAAAGATCTGTTCAACTTTTTCAGCCCCTATTAGCATTCTTGTTCTGTAATCCACTCCATGACATCAACTTCAACCATGTCCCAAAACTCCCTGTAAAAAACACTGGTTGACCATATGGACATGGACACCTATCATTATTAAGATCAAAGACTGCCCTATGCACCTCCTCCCTAATGAAATCCACTGTAAGAGCCTCCACCAGCCTTTGCTGCAAAGAAAGGATCCCTTCCCGCTCCATCTAGCTCCAGATGCTGGTGATTTCCCACCGAACTCACGGAAATGGGAAACCACCACCTCCCTTATCGCTCTCATCTCTTACCACCAAATCATGTAATAGGTTCCTCCTCCTCTTGCCATTAGCAAATGCATGGAGAACCACGTGTTTGCATCACCTTCTTTGATCTACTTTTGCTTCGACCTTTGTCTCCACCGTATCTCTTTCTTCTTATCCCCATTTGCCACAACCCTTTGTTGCTCAGACCTAGTACACAACTCCTTCAAATTGATCCCAGTGTGTCTCAATGTTATCAAAGCAGGCAATCTCCACCTCAACCTTAGCACGCTTCTCAGAACGTGTCTGAATCAAAGTCCTTCCTGTACTTCTTAAGCATCTCTCTCAATCTCTGAATCTTCTATGTTAGCCTTTGAGCCGTCAAGTCCTCAACCTGCAACGACCCCCGGAAATCGCTGCCAAGTCATTAGAGCCCTCCTTTTGCAAACACGTTTTCTCAAATATGAAAAAAAGATCGGGGGATATCTCATTTTCAGAATCCCAACAAATTGGTGTATGATATGATCTCGACCTCGGAAAAGCCCTCGTCGAAGACATTCTACGAGGACGTTTCTTATTGACTACTAGGTCTAGCAACAAGTTCTGACTCAACAACCCTTGAATGTTGAAAAATCACTTTAATATGTTGTGTAAATAATACACATAAAGCTAATCTCACGTGCTGGAGGCATGCAAGGCATAGCTAGGCGATGGGGGGACTGCATGTTAAAGGTACATAGGGAGGGGCCTTGCTCCATTTAGCACTAGGAAAGTCCCATACGAGGGTGGTGATAATGGGGGTGGGCCCCTGTGTGAGAGTTGCAATGCTGCGCAAACCCTTAATAAGAGAGCGACATTGCTGGGCGAGCCTTTTGCCAGGGGTACGAATGGCATTGGGCAAGCCTCGTGTAAGGGGATAGGTGCCTTACTTCTCTTCTTTGGCTAGGGATCTGTCTCTCTCTCTCATTTGGCAGGATACCTGAAATATGTGTTAGGATGTCACTCTGGTACTGTGTAGAAATAGACACTTTAATTTTTAATTGATCAAATGGGGGGGGGGGCTCTATAAAATGAGGGAGTCTCTATGAAAGTCTTGTATATCAAGATAAGACAAAAAAACAGGGTGCATCAAGAACTTGATTTCTTCTTATATTCAGTGTGTTGGAGTATATGGTGTATGCGTCACTTGAGTTGTAGATGGGTAAATGGATCACTCCAGGATCCATTTACCACATCCAAGTCTTTAGTCCCACATCTACCAGTTGGGAGATGTGGAGACTCAGTGAGGGCTATATAAGACGCCCCTTACCCCATGTATCCAGTGAGAAAAGTAATAGACTATCAACCCTTTGAGGCGTTCGCCCGTGGTTTCATCCCGCTCCTTAGGGAGTAGGGTTCCACATTAAAATCTCGTGTCCTTTATGATTTTTTTCAATCCAAAAAAGGGAGTAACACGCTTTGGTGTCCGCCCCTAAGTTATATTAAAAAAAAAAAAAGAAAAACGACACATACAATCACACTGATAGCCATTAGCCACTCTTCAACAAAACCCGCAGACTGAATACAGATATTTTCCCTATAAAACCTCTGACCCGAGAACAGCAACACATTCCTAGCCAACCAGATAGACCAAAGCAAAGACATAGGGCTAAGAAGTTCCCTCTTCGAGCGCTGCCTAGCCGACCGTAGTGAGCCCTAAAAAGAGTCGAAGGACCTCGCACAAAGCCAACCCATGCCGATATCTTCCCAAAGCACCACCATGCGAGAGCAGGTAAAGAAAATATGGTCCACATATTCTATCCCATTTTCGCATATAGGGCATCTGTCAGAAATCGAACTGAAGAATCTGGCACAACGATCTCTCGTCATCAAGCGCTTGCGTCTAAAAAGCCAGAGGAAGAAGCCGATCCTCTCTGGGATCCGAAGACCCCAAACGAAGATGCAGTCCCTAATTAGCTCAACCAAGCACGCAGGAGGTGGTCTGCGTGAATCGCCCATTACGCCTTTCTGGCGGAGAAAGATCCCCCCTCCAAACCCCATGGTCCCTACCACCCACGAGACCTTCACAGCCGGCCAGGGAGTCGCTCAAAAGGAGGAATTCCTCCAAACGTTGATATGAGAAGTTAGCTTGAAAAAGCAGCATCCAGTTTCCATCACACCAGCAGCTAGCAACACTCGCGTCGCGGTCTGCTGCCAAGACGAAGAGGCGGGGTAGCGCCCACCAAGCGACCCGCCACCCGTCCAATCATCCATCCATAATGCAAATGATTGACTGTTCCCCAACACAGGTCTAAATAGCTCATGGAAATGAAGGGGCACCGACAAAATACCTTTCCAGATTGGCGAGGGCAAAACCCCATTAGCAATTCTCGCTGGCGGCGAGATGGAGAATCCGTAGATGCGGCGCAGTAGATCACAGCAAATACCCTCATCGCTCCCCCACATCCTACTCACCCACTTCAACAACAAGGCCTCATTCATTTCATCAATACGCCTAACTCCAAGACCTCCCTCCTTCTTGGGCAGAGTGATAGTACCCCGATCAACCAGGTGCATCCCATTAGCCTCCTGACTACTCTTGCTCCACAGAAATCTCCTCATCAGGCTTTCAAGGCACTTACGAATCCCAACGGGCAGGATGCGCGAAGACATGAAGAATACCGGGATCGCAGAGAGGACCGCCTTTAGGAGAACAAGACGACCCCCCTTGGAAAGGATCGAGGACCACCAACCAGACAACTTACTCTCCGGCTTCTCAACAATAGGTAGCCGGTCCGCAATTTTGATTCTGATCATCGTCAGCGGTAATCTCAAATAACGAATTGGATGCATGCCACAATCCGTACCCAGTTCAGCTTCACAAGGGCGTGCTTCCTCCTCATGGAGAGCAAAAGGAACCACGGTCGACTTGCCCCAATTTTGTATCAGGCCCGACATCTCCCCAAAGAGCTCAAGAACGACCGCCATACCGCTGGCTTTCTCCCTGCCCCCCTCAATAAAGAACATAGTGTCGTCTGCATACTGTAGAAGAGGTATAACTAGCCCGTCTCTAGAGAAACGATACGTGATCCCGCGGCTCTGAACCTGGTCGACCAAAACGGCAAGCACATTAGCGGTGACGACAAATAACAAAGGAGTTAAAGGGCAACCCTGCCTGACCCCCCTCTACGGCTGAAAGAAACCACCCTCCGGCCGGTCGTTAATAAGCACCGTCAATGAAGTAGTAGTAATACATCGCTTCATCCAAGAAATCCAGAGGTCCGAAAAACCCCTCCCATGCAATGCCTCCCACAGAAAACGCTAGTCCAACGTATCGCATGCCTTTGCAAAATCGACCTTCCAAAGCATTGCCTTCACCCTTCGCCTTTTCCAATCAGTAATGATCTCCGAAGCCATAACCAAACAGTCCCCAATCTGCCTACCAGGAACAAAAGTCGCCTGCAAAGGTGAGATAATGTGTTCCAGCACTCTGCTCAACCTGATAGCAAAGACCTTAGCCATGATCAGATATAAAGCATTGGAGAGCGCAATCGGCCTGAAGTCCTTGATACGTTCGGAGGCATCGTGCTTAGGAAGGAGAAAAATCATAGCCCTATTGATCTTATCAAAACCTGCGACACGCTGGCAAACCTCTTGGATCACCTCCAACACCTCTGAGCCAACAAGATCCCAAAGATCTCTAAAAAAGGAAACGGGGAACCCGTCCGGGTCGGGCGCCCCGTCCGCATTCAGGGACCAAGCAACTGCCTTCAACTCCTCCATGGTGACCGTTTGAACCAAGCTCGAGGCATGATCCCTGAAAGCTGCCTAGCACCCAGTCCAAACCATTTCGACCACCTACAGAAACCTCTCGATGAGAAGGCATGGAAGTGATCCGCAATCGACCTGCCTATCTCTTTATCCCCAACAATCTTGGCCCCGTCCACAATCACCGACCGGATAGTATTGATGCGACGTCTCCCATTAGCAATTATGTGGAAGAAAGTAGTATTGGCATCACCCTCCTTGAGCTACCTGTGCCTGGACCTCTGTCTCCACTCCGTAAGGCACTTTCTATCATCCACAACAATCTTCTTAGCAACCTCCGCTCTCTGAGTTAGTTCGTCCATACATAGAGGCTAGCATCCTCCAATCTATCAAGGCTAGCAATCTCCTCCGCCGCCAATCTAGCCGCACAGTGGGCCTCCCTAGATTCCTTCTTAAACACACAGAGTCTACCATGCATGGAAGCGAGCTTCTGAGCAAACCGTGAGGCAACGGAGCCCGAGACCACCGTAGAGGACCAATGGGACGAGACCAGATCCCGGAACGAGTCCTCCAAAAGCCACGCCTTTTCGTACCTGAAGGACCCCCTGGGGGGCGAGAGCACCCCAGACTCCCAAAGCAAAGGAGAATGATCCGACCGAGTCCGCACCTTACTCGCCACAAACGACAGGGGGAAGAACTCCATGAGCTCAGCAGACGCTAAGAATCGGTCAAGGCGCGAGATACAGAGTTTCTCCAGGTATACTTCACATCCGTAGCATCCACCACCTCGAGCTCCAGCCGGTCCAACAACTCCACAAAGTCTGTCAACCCTGGGTCCTGACCACCACGCAAACCCAACCGATCAGAAGAAAAAAGGGTAACGTTGAAATCGCGACCAACCAACCATGCGGTGCCGAGAAAAGAAGATCTAACAACACGCAAGTCCGCCCATAACTGCTATCTCGAGGCCGGTTGGCATGGCCCATAGACACAAGATACCGCAAAAATAGAACCAGAGCAAAGGCTCTCCAGCAACATCGGGAGAACGCGGGTGCCTCTTAACTCCTCCCTGAGCACAAACCCATTGTCCTTCCACGCAATCAGTAAGCCACCCACGTTAATCGCTCTAAAACTACTGAGCGAACCCGCATCGAAAGAGCGCCACACTTCGTCCGGAAATGAATCAAAGCTTCGTTTCCTGCAGTAACACAATGTCACAACCCCAATCTATGAACCTAGATCCTAGTATCTTCCTTTTTTCAGGATCACCTATACCTCTTACGTTCCAAGACAAGATCTTCATTTAAGAGCGTTGGAATTGCCCCACAGGCGGACTACCCCCGCTAAAGCTGCCACCTGAGCTTTACGTTCTGACACAGGAGGAAGGTCACCCCTTGCCTCCGTGAGCGCTGCCTCCTCTTGTATCTCTTGCCAGTCCTCCTGTTTTCACAAGCCTCGATCGAGCCCTCCGCGCACACCACTGGTGTTACAGTCCCCGTACTTGCCAGGGCCTCGCCCCGCACCCGAGCACCCAACTCCAAGCCGTAGATGACAGGGGCCGAGCTTGAAGGCGCCATACTCATCCATCCCAAGAAGCCCCAGCGGGTGTAGATGCAACACCGCCTGGTCGTTCCCAAAGGTGGCTCCGAGCAAACTACAAAGTAATCGGATCCCCCGAGAAAGAGGAGCCCGAGACCAGAAACCGGGTCAGAACCGGACCCGTGGGCCCGTTGCCGCAGATGAAGCACCCTGTCTGCAAGACTTACACGCGAGACTCCAGACCAGAAGTTCGAGTCGACGTGCGCTCCCGCGCCACTTTCCAAGGAAGCTCAAGCGCCTGCGCAAGAGAACCCTACCCTTCAGGCTCCCGAGAGATCTCACCCGCCACCTCGGGAAACACAAGGCCCTCACTTCTGGAGACACGATCTGAAGAGCCGGATGAATCAGACCTGGACCCCGCTCGGAATAGGAACCGACGCAACCCGCCATCTGGATGGAAAGTGGAACAACGCCTCCGCTCCCATCGCTAGAAAGGCAATCTCCATCAGCACCCAGCCCCCGCGGTGGAGGCGACGAAGGATCAAGGACGCGCACCTGTAGCTGGAAGGAGAATCGGCCGATGGCCAACTCCGTTGAAGAAGCGGGACCGACATCAAAGGGGCAGTCCATCAGTACCAAAGTAACTTCGGGGTCCGACCCTGGTAGCGTGGCATTGTCCAAAACCTGCACTACCGTACCAAGATTCCGAAGAGGCGGGCCCAAGCATGCCACCGAGCGTGACAAGAATGGCACCCCTCGCACCTGCGCCACCCTCCTGATCGAGCGATCGACGACCCCATCTGCAAATCTCGGAGGCCTCCACACCAAGCCGCACAAACCGCTTGACGCGACGAGCTGCACCATCTGATGGTCCGACAACCCCCTAACACAACACCTATGCCCTCCCAACTCCACCACGTCCCCTCCGAATGCACCTCCAAACCTAAGAGAAAGGTCAGCCCACTTCTCCACCGCCGATACAGAATCCTCTAGCCATGAACCAATCAAGAAGCCTCTTGTACTAGCCAGAGCAGAAGCTCCAACCACCGATGCAAAAGATCTGAACCCCTTTCTCGCGTCAGGCTGAGGTTCCAAAGATACACATGTCGATGAACCCCGTGCACTCCTCTGAGTCCTCTCCCCGCACGCAACAGTAGGATGTTGATGGAGAGACGAGCAGGAGATTCGATGATGGCCCACCAACCCACACGAAAAGCATCTTGGAGGAAACGCACAGATCGCCGCCAAGTGCCCTCCTCGTCCGCACCTGAAGCATCTCCGACCTCGCTTCCGATGGGACACAACCTCCTACGCACCTTCTTCCCTCGAGTCCACCTTAGGACAACCAAGATCACCGAGAGGACCTTTCGACGACTTCTGATCACCACCATCGCAGGAAGCCCTTCTCCATTCAGCCGCTCCAGCCCGAATCTCCCACCTAAGCCTCTTGCGCTTCCGCTGCTCCATCCTCTTGCTTCGCATTCCCCCATGTTCTTCATGTTGTTTTATCTTTATTTCTAATACGCTTCCACATTCCTATTTTCTAACTTGGTATTAGAGTAGTTCAATTCTACGGTTCAATTTTTCAAGTTCTATTTTGTTCTTGAAGATTTATTTTTGAAGATTATTTGTGGTTCGTTCAAGAACATGTTCTAGGGATTGAAACCCTAATCTCTGCATAGTTGAAGATTATAATTGAAGTATAGGGTTTTTGATGAAACCCTAATTTTGCGTCGACACCAACAAAGATCAAAGCAGTCCGTTTATTCAAGTCCTGGTTCTGATGAACGATATGAAGTTTTCTAGGTAGCAAGCTCCAGTCCATGCATCTCCAGTACATAAGGGCTCTCCAGGAACCCTAACTCTACGACAAGATCATCTCAAGCCACATATCTCCAACCCGATTTGGATCTTTAGCCCACCGACGATAACTCCAGGCCGCAATTCCAGATTGGCAGCATTTTCAGAGGTAGAAGAAGGATGAGGGGCTCGATGTCCTCCTCTATTGTTTACGGAAAAAGGATCTTCAACATCATGCCACATCTCGTCTCCTCTCGGATCTCGCGCAGGAAGCGCGAGAAGCCATCCAAGCAGCCATTTGCCCCTCAGGCAGTGCTGGAGTTGAAGAAAAGGAAAAAGGGGGTCCAAGCGGCGGCGCCGGTGGCGCACCTTTGCACGATGCTCCATCATGCCCCCTCGAAGCTTCTCATAGCTTCATCGCCTCTCCAGATCTCCAACAGCCTTACAAGAGCCTCCTCGCGCAACGTCCTCTCCAAGCGCATAGGCGACGCTGATCATCCTCTTCCAGGCGTGCAAGCCCTCGCGTCGCATCTCCTCGCGGCCTTGACATCAACTCCCGGCGCCAGGCTCTCCCCCTCGCGATTCCTCCTGTCGGCGGCCGCACCTCTTCAGGCGGAGCCCGATGCTCCAGCGGCAACCCCATCGACATCGGCCTCCCCTACCGCCATCTCCATCTCTCCATCGCCTCCCCGCAGTAGGCGGCAACGATGCATGTGCTACATGCGGCGACATCCAGTCGCGATGAAGCCCTAACAACGAGCCTCCCAAGTCCATCCCGTCCACGACAAGCTCGAAGCCCTTGCGCGATTCTCAGGCGGAAACCTCGCTGCAGGCGGCGCAACTCCAGCCCTCTTGTATCCATTTACCCACCAATCTCCATCTCTCGATCGTTGTTGATCTCCATGCGCTGATGACACCCCTTCTCCAAGTGCAGATGGCGCCCCTTCTCCCGATCTCGACGGCGGCAACAAGAGTAGAAACCCCAGGGGAGGTGGTGGGCCTTCGTTTGACAGAGGAGAACCCTAAATAGGTTAGCGCCAAGGGGGGCAGTGGTTATTTAAAAAAAATTTAAGCGGGCCAAGCAAATTTAAAAAAAAAGAAAGATTGAATTTTGAGCTTAAAGATGGGTTGGAAAAAGAAAGAAAGAGAGCCCAAAGTTGGGTTAAAAAAAGGGAGGGGGATATATTGAGCCCAGAGTTGGGTCATATAAAAAGATTTGTTTTGAGAAAAAGGTGCGTACAAAAAAAATCGTACGCAGAAAAAAAGGGAAAGCTGTAAAAAAATGAACGGCTTATAAAAAAGGATTAAAAAAAATCACTTGTGATGTTTTATCTTCCCCATTTTATTGTCTTCTCCCAACTTGGTCAACGTCATTGTTTTTCGATCGATCTGGGAGAAAGGGGGAGTATTGTGTAGAGTCACAAGTTTGTTCTAGATTCAGATGTCAGATTCCAGACCAACCAGATTTTCCAGACTCTACATTTGTTTAGATGTTCAGATTCGATGTCAGATTGGTTTCGAGTCCTCAGTTTCAGACACGTACATGTATGCGGTCTTTTTGAAATGTGCACATGTATGCCATCATTGTTTGTGGTCGCCATCATCCTTGTTTTGTCGGCCATGGTTTTCATGTGATCCATAGGGACTCCAGAATAGAGATCACATTCCTTATGCCATTTGGGCTAGGGTTTTCATGTGGTTTCATAGGGACTCCAGAGTAGAGTACCATTCTCTGAGCCAGATGGGAGAGACCCAGTTCTCCGATGAGGAGACTTTCAGACTCTATTCTCCAGTGTTCATGAACTCAAGTAGGAGATCCTTCCGAGGTTCCTATGAGAGATTACCCACTTTGAGTCCCTATGAGAGAGACCCATCTTCAGAGATCTATGTATGGATAATTAGCGACATCCTTTATTCGACCCTTTCAGAGATGGAGCAATTGTCCACATGTTGTAGCGGGCCAGAGTTCTCCAGGTGGAGACTCATTTTCAGTTTCAGTGGCTCTGACAGATGCAGTTCAGAGCACATCAGTTTGACTCACACTCTAGCCATTCGTCCTCCTCACCTGCATGGCATGAGAAGCAACATCCTCGACAACATCTGACAGTTGTGCACGTTGAGTTGATATTGTCTGAAGCATCTTGTATTGTGAGTTGAGATTTCTTTCTGTTTGCCCAAGCTGAGCATTGCATGCTCCAACTTGAGGAGGAGTGTTGGAGTATATGATGTATGCGTCACTTGAGTTGTAGATGGGTAAATGGATGACTCCAAGATCCATTTACCACATCCAAGTCTTTAGTCCCACATCTACCAGTTGGGAGATGTGGAGACTCAGTGAGGGCTATATAAGAAGCCCCTCACCCCATGTATCTAGTGAGAAAAGCAATAGACTATCAACCCTTTGAGGCTTTCTCCCGTGGTTTCATCCCGCTCCTTAGGGAGTAGGGTTCCACATTAAAATCCTGTGTTTTTCATGATGTTTTATCTTTATTTCTGATACGCTTCCGCATTCCTATTTTCTAACACAGTGATGTACGTAATCTCTTCCATAGGCATTCGCATAAGTCTGGCAAGTTTCTTTGAATGAAAAATTGCATGCACCCAGAGTGGTGTCCACCCCACCATTCATTAACAGAGGGCGTTAAGCAAGATTACATGGACCAAGACTCCAGAAGAGTTTTGGCGTTATTCACAACATAAATTATATACCTCCAATGAACAATAAAAAAAGATCGGGGAAGTGCTTATTCCTCTTTGTGTTGCAAATAGTTTATTAACACTGAGATGTCTTTCTAGGCAGATTACCTTGGTTGGAACCTATTTTGTATTTCCTAATTGAGCTGCTCTCTAATAATGGATTTGGGCATCTACACAATCTAGATTTATATTTGTAGTGCAAGATATTCACACCACAAAAATATAGTTACCCACGCATATTGCACTGGATATCCTTCATTATTTACCTTGTATTAGCATACTGTTTTACGAATCTTACCACACTTCTTTTTGATCAACCATTTTATGTTTTTCAGTTTGCTCCTATCGACACGCCAACAGCCGTTGACCATTTTATTGGTTATTGGAATCCAAGTGCAATCTTCTTAATGGAAAGTGAGCTGTGGCCTAATTTGATACTATCTGCTGTTGGAAAAGGCGTAAGAGATCCTATTTTTTTAAGTCTGCATTCTTATTCTTGCTGACTATGGTAAACTCTGGAAATTATGAACGCCATATAAATGAAATCAGTAGTCTGTAAATGAATTAGACAGTTTAATCATAAAATGAACAGCAAACACATAAGAGGGACCTGTGTTTTACAGCAGTCTGTGAAGTTGGAGATGATTGACCTGGACGAATAAATTATCCGATAAACCTACTATCATGCTGTAATAGTAGAAATATAGTTATGACCCCACCCTCTCATAAGCTCATATAGTTACAATCTCTTTACAATCATACCTAAATTGTCATCCATATGTCAAAAGCTTCAATTTTGCCAAGCTTAGTTGTTTTTGATGGTCCTCGCAGCCCTCTTACGTGGTACATGTTGAAACCTTATTTAGTTTGTTTTAAAGCTGATACACACATTAGATCCACTTGCAATTGTTTATTATTTTGCAGGATTACCAGACCAAGTTTAGAATCTCTGGAGGAGAAGCTCTTCAGAAGTTTTTCTTTCATATTTTTTGTAGTTGTAAAGTCTTAATCTTTATAATTATTGTTTAATCATCAATTGTACTCTAAATTGAACAGAGTTGTATCTATGATCTTCTACACTAGAGTCAATCTTGTTACTATCAAGTTAAGCTTCAAGCAGCAAAGTCAGCCTTCAAGTCAACTCTAAAACTTCAAGTTGATCGATCATTTTACCCCTATTGATCGATCGTTGATTGATCGTTCATTGACTTTGATCTGATCGATCAAGTTGCTAAGAAGATCTGATCTGATCTGATCGAGTTGACGCAGAGATAAGATGCTTGGAGCAACTTGCTGAGATTCTGGAAGATAACTCAGTAGCTGGATTGAGTAGAGAGCTAGTGTAGTATACTTTAGTTTAATTCTTCATATTTCATTGTGTAAAAATTTTGTAATATTAATTGCTTTTTATAGAAGTTCTTATTTAAGTTCTCGCGTGTGTGTGGAGACATGTTTCGCCCTTAGTTTTAAGGGGCAAGGCTCGACTTGAGTGGTCGAACATTTAGGAAGGCACATGGCTCTTAGAGCTTTTTAGGATTTATGTATGTGCTCGATTAATCTTAGACCACACTTCTTGACCTAATAAACACACTATAGCTCATTTTAATTAGCGTAAAATAATTGACTTCTCGTTTCGCTACCTGGGACGCGCGGAGCGGGTTGGCTTCGGTTACAGGGTGCCCCCAGGGGAACTTCTCGATTCGCTACTTGGGATTGCCTTTGGTAGCGGGAAAACTGAAGGCAGTGGTCTGGGATGATGTTATTAGGCGGATGTAGCAGAAACTGGCGGGATGGAAAGCGGTTACTCTGTCCAGAGGGGGTAAGCTCGTTCTCTTGAAGCATGTGCTTTCGACTATTCCGGTCTTTTTCTTCTCTACCAGATGGCTGCCAGCGGGGGTTAGAAGGAGGATCGAGTCCATTATGAGGTGGTTCTTCTGGTCAGATGATAGGCAACAGAGACACAGAATGCATTTGGTTAGTTGGGAGGATATGACAAGGAATCGTAAGGATGGTGGGCTGGGAATCCGAGATGTGGAGAATATGAACAAGGCGCTCATCTCAAAGTGGATCTTAAAAATTTGGGGATCTTCAGCTTCTCTCGCGGTTAGATTATTTAGGAAGATCTATGGGGTTTCAAGCTGGTTCGAGGTGAATAGGGTCCGCTTCGAATCCCCCCTACGGGCCACCATCCGTGTTGTTCTGCCACAGTTTCTATGCATCCAAAGGTTGGGGATGGCACTCTATTTCGATTATGGAGGGATGACTGGACGGAAAAAGGGGAAGCTTGAAGACAGATTCCACCGGTTGTTTGCTCTGGCGGCCTCGAAGGATGCTACTCTTGCGCAGACGGTGCAAGCTAGAGGCTTGGCGCCATTATTCTTGATGGATCTTTCGGAGCAACGCTTAGAGGAGTACTTGGCTCTACAGGGGACGCTGCCCCAACTGAGTTTGTCAACTGCGGGCAGGGACCATTTCGAGTGGCGGGACGACAAGTTTACCGTGAAGAAAGCATACAGAGACTTTAACAAGCGAGAGCAGGACCAGGAGCGGGACCTGAAGGACGTCGTCAACATAATTTGGGCTGCAAGGATCCCTAGCAGGATCAAGGTCTTTCTGTGGTGTCTGAGAAGAGGTTACCTATTTGACAAGGTGCGCAGACGCAGATTGCTGGGTCTAGCGGACTCCCGTTGTGATAGATGTGGGAAGATGGAGGAGGACTCTGATCACCTCTTTCCGAGGTGCCAGGGTTCGACTCAGGTGTGGATGCATTTCAGGATTCCATGGCTGGTTACGGAGAGCCTGTCTGAGTTCTGGAGCTCTATTAGGCAGGCGAGCAGCGGTACCTCGAAGGATCTTTTGGTATCTTTCGCTGCATTATGGGCCATCTGGTTGGGCCGTAACGACAAAGTTTTCAGCAACCAGCCGTAACGACAAAGTTTTCAGCAACCAGAATTTCTATGCGGAAAATATGGGGGCTCATTGTACCGCATTGTGTAAATCGTGGGCGCCGCGATAATGTAAACACCCTTATTTATAGTCTAATATAATCTAAAACAGGTGGGGACCCCCACGATGGGGGTTCACTCGATCTTTCATAAAAAAACTGACTTCTTCATCACTAATAGAGCTTATGCTTAGGTTGCGTTTTCATTGACTTGCATCACATATAGTGTAAAATTTTTATTTCAATTGTGCATCCCACATGGAGAGTGCATGGATTCACTGTAAGTCTTCTTAACTGGGCATTCATCATAATTTTACACTTGCATTGGCTTTCTCGACTCCATCTCTCTTGAGTTTATGCAATTTAGGTTAAAAGGATTCGGGACTGACGTTAGGTATCTCAGTATTAACACTTCAGCGATAACCTATTCTTAAAAATAGGATGTTAATACAAAGTCGATTAAATTAACTTGGAATAAAATCAACCTTGTTCTATGTGAGAGCAAGCCTCTCATTGCTCATGGATACTTACCTCCAGACTAGAGTGGGTGATGATGAATCCATAAGGATAGAGCTGAAATCCCTGTACCTGCATCCTAAGTCTCCAAATCTGACCTTTACGGATTTGAGAGCTGCAAGTGCTAGCCTCCGACATAGTCGACATTTTGGGTATGCAAGTCTAGTATCTCCTTTAGGGGTGTGATATAACCCAACAGTCCAGGAAGATCACTCTTTCGAAAAGAAATTAGAACCACATCTAAGTATCAGGATGGCACATTGTGAGTAACAGACGTATCAGATTGTTCTATCACCATTTAAAACTGAAAGGTAATTGGCCGGACCTTTGAGACCTTCATTGTGTGCAGTTACTGAATATGGGGTTGTACACGTTTGTTGCGTGCATTCAAAGACAGCACATTCAATGCCTTCTCGTGAGATCAAAATCATATCTTGATTTATTCATTCGTGTTTTTTCCGATTCGATTGATATCAAAGATAGATCTTTGGGGAGAAGTTTGTTTGGATTTCGCGAACCTATCATTGGACTCCTCAAATATCACATCTTCTGAGGTCCAAAAAACTCACTTTCGTGGATCTCCTTGGAGTGAAGATGACTCTCTTTTTGAATTCAAGTTCACATTAGGGTGCGGTCAAATCCCGACCAATCCCTTTCTTTCTTCTCTTCTCATCGAGGAAGACTTTCACCTTGATGAGATTGACCTGATTTCCACATCACGTTCTTTTAATCTCAATCCTTTTTAAAATGAAGGTGATAACTATTCAGTAGTGACGATGCCTTCAATGAAGCAACCAGATGAGGAGGATTGTGAAGATCTCTTGCAGACTTTCTTAGCCAGACTTGCTGCAGCTAAGCAACAGAATAACTTAGTTAGAATACAGATGGGTCATCTGAATGTCGGTGTTGATTAACCGATGGTAGATGTCAAATCAATCCGGTCTTGTATCAAAATTTACAATTGTTTGAAACTAGTTCCCTCTGAGCTGAGATTGACTTGGAGTTGAAGTCGCATTTCCTATCAATGTAGACAAAGTTTAATGGGAATGCATTTGAGGAACCATTCGTATTCCTTAGAGATTTTGAGCTGGTATGTGACAACCTTAGTCACTCTAGGGTCAATCAAGATTATATATGACTGGAAGTTATCCCCTTTGCCTTAGGAGATAAGGTAGCTTAGTGGCTGAAGAAATTGGGGGTAGTTATAACCACATATGCTCGATTTAACGATTTGTTCTTAAAGAAGTTCTACCCTCTCGGCATGACTATTAGATGAGGACCATGATCACGAGCTTGACCCCGTTGCCGCATGAGTCGTTTTATGAGACATGGGAGAGGTTCAAGAATTTATTGCCGAAATATGTGTGTCATGGCATTGAGACAACCATCTTGGTTTAGCACATTTTTAGTGGTCTTGCCCCCAAGATGCATGGGTTAGTGAGTGCTATCTGTAGAGGCAGTTACTTAACCGAGGGAGCATATACAATCTGGAAGGTATTCGAGCAGATGACTAACACTAGCCATTCACAGACCACGAGCAGGGCATATGTTGACACCCCTTTCACGCTCCTATCTAGGAGGGGGGGGGTTAAACAGGCTGTTACTGATCTTGTTGGAGACCTGATTCCAGGCATGGGAATCATAGCTGACAAACTTACACTTGTAGAGCAGATCGATAAGAGAGTCCGGGAGTTACACAAACTCACTGGATGGGATGGTTTGACTAGACTGCCTCAGTTCGTTGTGTCCTCCAGACACACACCTCTTCACTGGCATCTCTTCACCGATTAACCACCTTTGCTACACATGTCTAGGGACGAGCATGGGCTGGGTCGAGCCCTGAAGGGCCCAGGGCCAAGTCCATTTAAAAAATCGGGCCTTGTGCAATTTTTTTTGTTCGGCCCAATCTCAGGCCCGACCCAATTCCTATGGGTGCTTGGGCAGCTAGGCTGGGCCGACCCATATATATTTAATATATATATAATTTGTTTCATGCACAAGGGATTTATATTGTTGTAGCTATACTATAAATACACGTATTCATATTGGTTGCTGAGGTAAATATCCTTACGACCGATCCATACCAATATTGGGTCTTTGAATATGATCTAGTTGGAAAAAAAAGAGAGCGAGCACAAATTGGGTTTTAGTGAGCCCAATCATTTTTTATGTATCGTATCCACTAATATGTCTTAATCTCCTCGAGCACATAACCTAAATAAATCAACTGCAAAGAAAGACATGCTTATATTTGGTGCTAAATTGCAATCTTGGGGAAATATTTGGGAGGAGTAGCTTTCGATTGCATGCCACCTCTCCTTTGATTTGCTTTTATCCAGACAATTAGAAAAATGATAACGCTGTTTTGCATCAACTGACAGTAAAAAAGGAATTGCTTACATTGAAAGGTCCATCGATTTTTTTTTGGGGTCAATAAAATATGGAATAAGGACCCACTTAATGGTCTAGTGGTAGTACAGTGTGTCTACCACACAAAAGACCAGGGTTCGAATCCCACTCTTGCAGGGGTTGCGTTAGGTAGTCGACGGCCAGCGTAAAAAATAGTCGAATCTTTCAACATGGATTTGAGCAAGAATCCATGTAGCCGACCCTACTTATAGTGGGAGAAGGCTTAGCACATAAATAATAAAATATGGAATAAATGGGACCTCTCTCGCTTAATCTAATATATAAGACTTTCAAACATTTTAGTATTTTAGTTGGAATATTCAATCTAAATGAATTTTTCTGCTGACAGCGAATTAAATGACTGAATGCGATCCCCAAAAGAACCAAAGTCTGCGGTCGCCTGGATATGGTACTTGGAAATCGAAATCCTTGAAATCACTTCCACAAACACGTACCCTTATATTCGATTAGTTTGTCTATAAAACAAATAACAAAACCATGACATAATTCGGGCCGGGCCGACGAACCTAAATTTGGTCTATAATTCAGGTTGGGCCGTCAGGCCAAACAGGCCGGGCTGACCTAAGCCCGAGCTCGGCCCTACACATGTTATTTTCCCCTCGATCTGGCGCCAATCGTGAGCCTGTTCATCCCTCTCCCTCGCCAACTCCTCTGTAGCGTTCATCCACTTAAGTTCTGCTAATCACCGTCAGTTGAAACCTCTATCTTCGCCAACTGCAACCTTGAACAAAAGCCTCTGGAGGGTGTTAGTTGACAACTATCCACCTTTACACGAGACATCTCCGAGCCCCTTCCCTGTCTCTGGTGACAGAAAGAGAGAGAGAGAGGTTGAGCGAAAACCAAGCTTCATCTTCGGCGAGATCTACAGTTCTGACCACTATGTCGCAACCCTTTTCCAGGTGTTCCTTGAGCTCCACGACATCACCGTTCGTGTAGAGCGAGGACCAGAAGCACCAGAGCTTCAACCCTAGCTCCGATTCACCTTCGATCATCTTCTTCATTCTCCTGGTAATCTCCCAGTTTTGCCTCTTCGTGATTTCTGCCATTTAATCCCCCCCCACACACCATCAATCCATTTTGATCATATGTTCACCTTCACTATACATCACACATCCTCCTGTGCCACTCCGATCATCACCCTTTTCCGCCAGACCTTCCCCTAAGTCGATTACTACACCTTCTTGCTCAAAAGGTGAACTCATCAGGGCTCCCCTTCTTCACCTTCGAGAACCTTCAATTTCTTTCCATTTCATCCCCAAATCGACGTCTTGTGCTTCGGTAATCTGTGCAGGTACTCAAAGACTTCAAAGGTCGAAGTTTTCATACCTCTTTCGTTCTCATCCTCCGCCTTCGATGACCACTCGTTGACCCGTTGATCTAGCCATCGCCGCACGTCCTTCGACACTCAATCGTCTTCGTAGACCTTCCGCGAAGCTTCCCTGACCATCACTGTGGCCTGAGAAGGACGAATGCAGAGCAGGAGTTTCTTCGGCACACGACCCTCACGCCGCCACCTGTAGAGGAGAATATCCTCCATGACGTACATATACTTTTGGATTAAACCCTTCGGGGTTAATCCTACGGTCCAGACTCACCCCGAGCCATGATCTGACCTTCGGAGCTTTGAAGAACCATATCATCATCCGAAGCACAACAGAGAGCTACGTGGCCCAAGCCACATAATGACTCGAGCCTTCGCCTCGCGTGCCCCTGCCCCACACACCTGGTAGGAGAAATTGCAACGTTTAACCCCAACTTTTGGAGATTTGCAGTTCACTCCACCATCACCCCTGCATGTGCCCGCCTGGGAATTTTGTGCCCATGCCTTGCTGACTTATGTTATTTCCATGAAGGTTTCCACGCGCCTGTACATCTGTTTAAGCCCCCGTGGCTTATTTTTATTACTAATAAGTCCATTATGGACCTTTTTTAGTTGTTTTAATTAGTTTTTAATTAAGTTTTTTTTGCAAATAGACCCCTAGATTGCATGTTTAATAACTTTTGCATCTTAAATTCAAATTTAATGAAATTGGTCTTTCTAGAATAGTTTTTCATGATCTATTCGATGATGCTCTGATTGTTCTAATTTGATGCATGTGTAGGGATTAATTTACAAAACAAAGTCCTTGTGTATTAGGTCTCACGAAATTTGCCATTAATTCTTTCTTAGTACTTCACATAAAATTAGGCAAATTAATCTGTATTGAGTATATTTCCTAATTAATTGAGTTCTGAACTGTTTAGCATCACTTTTAACTCGCATTTAAAAGGAATAGATATTCATTCATTTAAGGACTCATATGTTGTGATTTCACATGTAATTGATTAATTAATTTCACATCTTGTTTTTCATTTAAATTATTCGAATCAATTCATGTCTATCAATTAAGTGATTTGGGCAACTTACTTCAGGAATTTTATTGTATTTATCTCCTGTGTTTGATTTGCATAGCGTATCATCCATGCTGTTTCACTATATTTTCATATAAAAAAATAAAAAAAATCATGCATCCATTTATCTTGACTTCAACCACATTAAATTGAATAATTTAGATATTTAAACCCTTGATTGAGAAGCTTAGATCACTTGTTTCCTTGTGTTCGACCCTTGACTTATCCAGGTAAAAATCAAAGCTACACTCTTTTCACAGAGATATTTTAATGGGAAAAATGGGTCTGCCCCCAGAGGGGAGCTAACTTGGCTCCCCCGCCCCATTTCCCCATTTTTTTATATTTTTTGAAAATTACTTCCATGGAAATTCATCACTATATCCCTATATTATGTCATTCAAATTTCGTGAGAAACAGATACTCCTACAACCTTCATCTAGACAATCATTTTTTAACGGTCGCAGAACTGTTGAAATCGACCCTGTCTGGATGGAGGCTGTAGGAGTCTCTGTTTTGCATGAAATTTGAATGACTCAATATAGGGAGATAATAATGAAAATCTTTGAAATAAATTTTCAAAAAAAAATAAAAAATTTGATGAAAATTGGGCGGGGGAGCTAAGTTAGCTCCCCCAAGGGGGCAGCCCCATTTTAGCATATTTTAAATGTGGTTGTGTTGATCACTTTAGGCCCGTATTACAACGATGCAATTTTAACATAGCCAAATAGACTAGGATTGGGTGATGGGTTTTTTTTGTAACTCTGCATACAAAGATAATTTCTGAAAGAAATTCAGGAGAGACTGTTCTCTGGTTGATGATGCTATTTTAAAATACAGGGAAGACAGATCTAAGATGATGGTTTTTTTTGAGACCTTTGGCTAGAAATAATAAATTAGTTTCCGAGGGGAAAATGCTTAGGCAGAGATTGCTGTGCATATTGGGAGTGGGGGGTCGGAGTGGGGTGGAGTGCCTTTTGAATCTGTAAAAGACACATTTCAATTCCTAAATATATTTCCTGATTTCTTTGTATTTTCTGCTTTATTGCTGACGTTATATATTGCGATGGTTAAATGTATTCCTTCCTACATGTTTTAAGATTGCAGTAGCATTGTTAAATGCTCGGATTTCTGCAAATTCTTTTAGACGCTGGTCAGGACTGGCATCGGAGGCTTTGATATCTTTGATAATGTCAAAGCTCTCACTGATTGCAACATTGGTATTTTCTCTTATTAGTGGTGAAGCCTTCTTTCTATCATGCCATTTAATTTGTATTTTCACCAACATTATTTAATGATTCAGGGAACCACGGAGGCTGTTCGATTTCAGCTGCTACATGCGCGTCCATTTATCATCAATTTCCCTGGCAACTTAAAATATGGTAAGTATCGACAAGTTTTACCTGTCAACAAGTATGGTAAGTGGTGATCTACGAGGTCATCTATTATGTTTATGAGCGAATGCGGGTTTCTTTTGTTGTAAGCTGAGCATTCCACATAGAGGGAGAGTGTTCCGAAAGATGGAAGTTGGGGTTACATTGATCTAGTCATGATCTAACTAGAGCAGGTTATCTAGATTCTTTACTAGTCCCACATCGTCTAGTGGTGGACTTGGATTAGTTGGTGGGGATATACGAAGAGTCCCAGTTGTAATCCTCGAGAAAGCAATAACAAAATCCAATACCACATGGTCTTCTCCCATGGAGTAGATTGGACTTTCGAGACCATCTTAAACCACATAAATTCCATATTTTAATATTTTGTTTGGCCGCGTTATTCTTTTTTAAATTCTATTTTCCATAGGAAGTCCATGTAGAATCCAAATAAAAAAGACGAGGTTGTAGATATATATGTTATTCTATTTTGTACCGTTTCGTATTTTCTCTTTTCTTTTGGACTCCTGATGTATTTTACCTATAAGCTACTCTCTTATGTAAGAGAGCTTAGGGCGTATGGAATAAACAACTCTCTTATTTTTCCCAACATGGTATCAGAGAGACGGTCCTAGACCTGAGTTCTCGAACCAAACCCTAACCCTAGCCTCCACCTTCGAGCCCTCCGCGCGCGCGTGCATACCCGCCTCGCGCCGCCCCCGGCCCTGCGTTTGGTCCTGCTCGGCCTCGTGCCGCCTCCAGCGCCGCGCTAGGCCCCGCACCGCTCTCGGTTCCATCCGCGGCATCACTCGGTCCTAGCCTCGGCGCCGCCAACCCCTGTACGCGCTCCTGTGCGCACATCTGTGCGCATTATTGTGCGCACATCTGTGCGCGTGAAGCCCCTGGTTCCCGTGCGGCCCTAGTTCCATACGACCCCAGTTTCCGTACGCGTGCAGCCCTAGGTCAACACGTGTGCGGCTCCAGTCTTCGTTCCGCGTGCGCGTTTCCAAGTTAATGGGTTTGGTTGCTTGAGTCTACACATGCAAATAAACCAGTTAATGTCCGTGTAGACGATCATATCATCAGTCTACTACCCTAGTCTTCTATTATCATAATGTCAGAAAGCAAGGCAGACATCCCATCTACAGGCGCTTTCAGAGGTCCAACGCCTATTGTGAAAATGGAGGGTCAAATTACTAACTGTTGGCAATGCAGTTCGTGAGTATGATGAAGTCAACCGGTAAGAAGCACATTCTTACCGAAGAAGAGTCTGCTGAGAAGACTGGGGTCAACGCCTCTTGGGAGGAAAATGATGCATATGCCAAGGTTTGGCTATCAGGAACCCTGGCAATTGAGATTGCCAATGATGTTCTCCATCAGCCCACTGCAAAAGCAATGTCGGATATTCTGGCTGCTACATATTCACAGGCAAAGAATGAGACGAAGATTCTGCAACTCTAGCACGACATCTTTACCATCAAGCAGAATGGACGGCCTCTACACTCATTGTACACATCTTTACGAGGAATGTTTGAGAAGCTTTACAGCTTCATGCCTCTCACAGCCACTCCTGAGCAACAGAAGACCTACCGGAATGCCACTATGGTTGGTGTATTTCTGGCGGCTCTAGATCTAGAGTACGAGACTGCACGTTCCCAGATCATGGCAGACTCCACCATTCCTCCGATGGAGGAAGCATTTCACAGACTGAGCCGTATTACTGTTCCTTCATCCATTGCAAATCAGATCGCCTCAGCCATGGCAGCGAATCGAGGTCGTGGGGGTCATCATCAGTTCTGTGGTCGTGGACCTCGGGGTAGAGGGGGTCGTGTTCGGCCATCATGCACCTTTTGTCACCGTTCTGGGCATGCCGAAGACACGTGCTACTCCAAACATGGATATCCTGCTTCTGCACGACTAGCTGAACAGATTGAGCCCCCATCTGCTTCATCTTTGGATCCGCGCTTTGATGATCTTGTAGCCCGTCTGAGGGGCATTATTCCTCCATCCGGTCCCATTGCATCAGTACCTGCTTCTGATAGTCACTTCGATGTTGATGCTTCTGCATCCACCAATACCTCATGTAACACTTATGCATTTACTAGCAGTAGTGGATCAGAAACTTCAGAGTGGATTATGGACTCTGGTGCCACACATCATCTGTGTGGTGAACAAGGTCTACTTACAACCTACCGACATGTTCCTCCAGGCCGTACTGTGGTTATTGCCAATGGGACGCATTCTCTGATCACTGGTCAGGGGGAGATTAGCCTGACACCCTCTATGCACCTCAAGAACGTGCTGCACGCACCTGATTCTTCTATGAATTTATTGTCCATCAGCCAACTTACAAAGGATTTACATTGTCGAGCAATTTTTGATCCATCTTCTCTCATCTATCAGGATATCCTTACATGCAACGTGATTGGGCGTGGCTATGAGCAAGGTAGCCTATATCGTCTCAGTCGGACCCCTTATGCCGGAGCCTCCTCTCTACCTGCTGTCTCCCCCCTCCTGTGGCACTTGCACTTTGGACATCTACTGCTTCAGAAACTGTGTCGTGTGTTACCCCAGGTTTCACCTCACACATCCATTCAATGTGAGGCTTGTCAGTTGGGAAAGCACAATCGGTCTACCTTTCCTAGTCATCAGAGTCAGAGTAGTAGCTCCAAGTTTGTGTTGTTTCATGTCGATATCTGGGGTCCTAGTCGTGTTCCCGATCATCAGGGACACATGTTTTATATGGTTATTGTGGATGATTGCTCTTGTGTGTCTTGGGTCTTTTTGTTAAAGAATAAATCTGAAGCGGGGAATATTATCATAAATTTCATCAATGAAGTTCGTAATGTTTTTTCTGCATCTGTAAAGATTGTGAGAAGTGATAATGCATTGGAATTTTGTACTCATACTCTCTCCAATTATTTTTCAACTCAAGAGATTATCCACCAAACATCCTGTGCCTATACTTCCCAACAAAATGGAGTTGGAGAAAGGAAACATCGTCATTTACTTTATGTCACCAGGTCGCTTCTCATATAGAGTCATGCCCCTCATTCTTTCTGGGGCGATGCTGTCCTAACGGCATGTTATCTCATTAATCGTATGCCGTCGTCTGTCTTTGGTGAGAAGATTCCTTTCTCCCTTGTTTTTCCAGAAAGAGAATTGTTCTCCCTCACTCCCTGTGTGTTTGGCTCGGTGGCCTTTGTCCACCAGTTGTCTCCAGGTATTGACAAGCTCTCTCCTAAGGCTGTCAAGTGTGTTTTCGTTGGGTACTTCAGAACACAAAAGGGGTACATGTGTTATGATCCATTGCGCAGGAGATATTTTGTTAGTGCTGATGTTACCTTTTTCGAGTCTGTTATGTACTTCTCTTCTACAGGTGATCAGTTGGTATCCTCCGGCACTGATGAAGCTATATACATGCCACCACCATCACCATCTCCACCACTTCCATCACCACCTCCACCACTACAATCCCCTGCACCTCCTATTACTGTTCTTGTTTCCCCATTGCCATTCCACTATACCCGTCGGTCTGCTTCTGCTCATGGTCACCATTCATCATCTAGCTCGCCTGAGGTATGTTCTGAGAATATAATCAATACTGATGGATCTGACGATTTACCTGAGCAGGTTGTGTTACAGAGGCCAAATGAGGATGCAGGTGATTTGGATCTTCCTATTGCACTTCGAAAACAGAAGTGCAGCTGCGTATCATATCCTATAGCATCCACTGTTTCTTTTGATTGCTTATCTGGAGAATTCCGGAGCTTTTTCATTGCACTATCGGCGGTGGATATTCCACGGAATTACCAAGATGCGTTGAAGGATAGTAGATGACGTTTAGCCATGGAAGAAGAAATGGCTTCTCTTCAGTCAAGAGGTACCTGGAGCTTCGAAAACAGAAGTGCAGCTGCGCGTCATATCCTATAGCATCCACTGTTTCTTTTGATCGCTTATCTGGAGAATTCCGGAGCTTTTTCATTGCACTATCGGCGGTGGATATTCCACAGAATTACCAAGATGCGCTGAAGGATAGTAGATGACGTTTAGCCATGGAAGAAGAAATGGCTGCTCTTCAGTCAAGAGGTACCTGGAGCCTTGTTACTGCACCTACAGATGTGTCTACAGTGAGCTGCAAGTGGGTATTTACGGTTAAGCAGAATGCAGATGGCAGCATTGACAGATACAGGGCACGTCTGGTTGCTTGTGGCTTTATACATACATTTGGGGTGGATTATCTTGATACATTCTCACCGGTTGCTCGCCATTCCACCCTACGGATCCTCCTCTCTATTGCGGTTACTCGTGATTGGCCACTATTCCAATTAGATGTCAAGAATGTATTTTTATATGGTGACTTGTAGGAGGAAGTCTACATGCAACATCCACCTGGTTTTGCTGTTAAGGGGAGTGTTCTAAGGTGTGTAGACTTTCAGACATGTTTGAAAAACAGGGGTACACACGTTCCAATGTAGATCATTCCCTGTTCGTACAGAAGACATCCAGAGGTATTATTGCAATTATGGTGTATGTAGATAATATCTTGATTACAGGTGATGATGGACAAGGAATTCAGAGGGCGAAAGAAATGCTGGGTCGTGAATTTCTCACCAAGGACCTAGGAATTCTTAGATATTTTCTGGGACTGGAATTCGCTAGAAATCCTCATGGGCTGGTAATGACCCAGAGGAAATATGTCACTGACCTGTTGAGTGAAACAAGAATGCTTGGTTGCCGACCTGCCACTACATCCATGGATCCCAGTATGAAATTATACGATGACGACACTGATGAGGTGGATAGAAGAAGATACAGAGAACTGGTGGGAAAGCTTCTCTATGTTACTATTACCAGACCTGATATCTCTTTTGCTGTTAGTTGGGTGAGCCAATTCATGGAGCAACCACGTCAGGTACATATGGATGCTATACATATGATACTCAGGTATCTCAAGTCATCTCCAGGTGCAGGTCTGATGTTCAAGAAAGACAAGGAGATTACTATTTCAGCATGTGCAAATGCAGATTACGCAGATGCCCCAAGGATAGGAAGTCCACCACTGGATTTGCTGTGTATGTCAGAGACTCTCTGGTCTCTTGGAGAAGCAAGAAGCAAACGGTTGTAGCAAGATCCAGTGCTGAGTCTGAATATAGGGCTATGGCCCAGGTCAGTACAGAAATGATGTGGGTGAAAGCTGTTCTTACCAAGGTTCAGGAAAGCGGTATGCGTATGCGTTCGGACAAGTCACCGAATACTGAATAAACGGTATGCGGGGGCATATGCGGGGTATATGCGGTTCTACGCGGTTTTTTAATTTTTAATTTAAAAATAAATATAAATGAATAACATTACCACTGAATTTATGTATCTAAGTGGAGTTAAAGAAGATCTATGAAAACGATTCATATTAGATGGGTGTTTATATGCTTTTAATTGCCTCATATTTAATCACAAAAATATTTACCATAAAAACTTCACATATTAGATGATTCATGATAACAGAAGTTACACATACATGCACTAAATGAGCAAAACCTCAATCGACGTATATGAAAATATTCGATGATATATTGCATATACTAGTGAAAACAATACATGAAGAAAACATAAAACATTGCATATACATAATGATATAATCCATTACAGTTGTATACAAATGCATATCATATTCTTACAATATAATGAAGGAAGAGGTAGAGTTACGGAATTAAGGACCTGAATGAGAAGACTGAAAAGTTGGAGCTGCTGGAGCAGTATGCGGGCATATGCGGGATATGCGGGGCATATGCGGCCCGTGCGGCCGATTTCGTGAACATTGGTTCTTGCAGATCTATATATAGAAGTCCCTCTTCCTATGGCTCTGGAATGTGACAATCAAGCTGCCCTATTTATTGCAAATAATCCAACATTTCATGAACGAACCAAGCACATTGAGGTTGATTGTCGCTTCATACGAGATATGATTCAGAAGGGGTTTATTTCTACATCCCATATTAGCTCAAGGGACTAAATTGCAGACATCTTTACCGAGGCGTTACTTCGAGGGCCGTTCCAGAAGTGTTCGTCCAAGCTGAGCATGATTGACTTCTATGCTCCACCTTGAGGGGGAGTGTAGAGATATATGTTATTCTATTTTGTACCGTTTCATATTTTCTCTTTTCTTTTGGACTCTTGATGTATTTTACCCATAGGCTACTCTCCTATATAAGAGAGCCTAGGGCGTATGGAATAAACAACTCTCTTATTTTTCCCAACAGAGGTCTCCTCTAGAACTGGGGAAGTGGGAAATCTATTTTATTCCTCCTTGATTCCATCCACTCCTACATATGGAGAGAAGTAACTTCTCCATCCTCTCTGCGGCCCAAAGCATGTATCAATTACAACTGAATCCTAGTAAAGCTATTACAAGTATCAGACTTATAAGCTAGCAATGGTAGTGGATAACTGAGTCACGTCTCTTAGGGAGGTTTGGGAGGATAACCAACATGCACCTATGTTGATGTTTTACTTGTTTTGAAATTTTTTGTAAAATCTATAATTATGTGACAAGGTTTGATTTTTTTCAAATTATTTTCAGCTTTAAGGGTGTCAATGGAGAGTAACAAATGGTTTTGTAAATAAATTAACTTTCTAACCTTATTGAAAACCAATAAAAATAAGAAATGAGTTAAAATTTGTTCCGTATCAATTCTGACTACTAGACTTTTTTTTGAAAGCAAAAGAGGGTGAGCTCCCGAGTCGGGAGTCACCACAGATTGTATTAATACATGGAAATAAAGGTTGCATTACAGAGATGTCCAAAAATTATATAAGGCCATGTAGGGGGAGATAACATTCTGACTACTAGACTTAGAAATGATTAGCTTCTTTTCAGTGAGAGAAGTACGACCTCCCTTAGCAGAGTGGGTGGTTGAAAGACAACGCGTATGGCACCGTCTTAAAGTAATACGGGTAGCTGTCTAACGGTCCGTACTTACACCTATACTGGCTGAAAGTAGATGCAACTAATCATATGAGTTTAGGCCAGTTACTATTCCTCTAAAGAAGCTAAAAAATTAGATAAAATAAAATTTATAAAAAAGATTAACTTATTAATTTAGTGTTCTTCCCTGACGCTTTCACCTTGCACTCTAGGCTTGTTGAGCTTGGTTTATGATGTCCATAGACTTAAAGTTAACTTATATTAATCATTAGGGTCTTAAACTTAATAATTCAATCTTCCCTAATTAGAAAGTTTGTGTGCTATATTGCATGCTTAATCTCCTCTTTAAAGAATATAACCATCACTCACTTGCACGACTGCGTTCATGATTGAGATGAGTTGAGGTTTCACCTGAGGAACTGGGATTTGATATTCAAGTTTGGACCTGATTTTATGATACTTGAGGATGTGATAAGATTAATGAAGGCTTCATGAAACCTGAGTGTCATCATCCTAACCAATATGGGACATTGTTCTCATACCAGTCTTTTGACCAAAACCTAAGTGCCAGGGTGTGTAATTCATTAAATTAATTTGTTGATCAATGTACGTCAATCCTTGGTAAAAGCAGTGGAGCTAGCCAAAAAAACGAAAAAAATGAAATAAAAGAATTGTTGATGAAAAGAAAAGCTCAAAGCATTACAATAGCTTACATCAAAGGCGAGCACTCCCAATCCCAATCTTTAAGTGTCCATTTGGACCAAATCATTAGGCTTTTATGAGTCGGGCTAGTATCTCAAAAAGGGCTCTGCATCGTTAGCGATACAAGTCTGGGTGCAAGTATATTAGATACTTTAAAAAGACGCACCCCGGTCTACTCCAAGGAAAACACGTACAGGAAGCTCAATCTCTTTTGATGGACATACTGATTGGCATTAAAAATATACAATTGTGTTGAGTAAAGGCACTTGAGAGATACTTTGTTCCAATGAGAGGGAGAAAAGAAATGTTATATCCTATTACCTCCATTATCTGGTTTGCCTTCCACATTTCGAAGTCTGACGAACTAAAGAGACAATGGATTGAAGCAAGACTAGTAGATTTAATCCCTAGTGTTGAGGGTTGGGTCCTTAGGAGAATCTCTAGTATTGGAACTTTGGATGTCATTTTGACTCTACTCCTGCGAATGCAGTCAACACATTAAGTCATACGTCTTATGTATATTTATACATCTAGAGTATGATAATTAGAGGAGTTGAATTCCTTTTGATTAGGACAACTTCAGCTTAGAATCTTAGGATCTCTAAAACCAAGTGTTCTGGTTTTCTTAAGCCTTGTTCTTCACATGCACATGTCAGGGAATTCACTGATTTATTTAACTCTCTAATTAATTCTTTATTTATTAGCTCGAGGGCGAGCATAGCTTAAGTATAGGGGGTGATGAATTCCAGATTCATCTATATTATTCTTTAATATTATCTCTCTTGCTTAAGAAAATCATTAAAAATAACTAACTAATAACACTAATTAACTAAGTATGTGTTGTAAATAAATAACACCAATTAGTGTATATTATTATACTTATTATTATGCTAATATTTTATGTGTTTATTATCTATTAAAAATCCCATAAAAAGTAGTATAATATTGTACATAATTAATTTAACCTAATTTATAAAATAAAAATCTAAAAAATTAAGAAAAATAAAATAAAACTAAGTAATTTAATACTTTAAATTACTTGAAAAAATAATAACTATGTATATTTGATCTTGTTTCTCTTTGAGTTCTATATGGAAGTTCTAGATCTCATCAAGATCTACAGCTTTCGTGTTCATTATTTTTCCTAATTCCTCTTCTAAACAATGCCTTTTGATTTTCTAAGTATTTATTCTTTTTCTTATTTTCTGATTGGGCCACGTGACGCCTCCACAATCGCCCACATGGCTCGCTTCCCTCGCATCACCCACCTTTATTTTAGGCCATTTGATCCTTTAGATCTGACGACCACAAGCTCTCCATTGCTTTCATTCTGAACCACCTGATCAGCTTTAATCAAGCACATCCTAACCGATTATGAGCGCCTACTCCACGACTGTTCGATCATGCCCCTCAGATGATTCCAACATTTAGTCCACGCCCAAATCCTGAGCGTCAGATCGTGATCCTACGGTCGAGCCTTTATCTTACCACCAGGTCACTCGTCACCAGACTGCGCAAACCGTCAAAACCACTCAACTTCCGCCTTTTATCTCTAACTCTCCTGCCGTCCCTCCGACCAACTTATGCCTCAACTCCTTCCCCTAATTCCCACGACTCATACAATATCCCTAACCTTCACTAAACCCAACTCCATCACCAATTCATGGTAGTTGTAACCACCAGGTAAACCATCCGAAAGCACCAACTCCTTCAAATAGGACAACACCGCCCCAAATTTCAAGGGTCCACCCTCGTGTGCGGCTTCGCCTAGCCTCCGACTCCTCTTCGTGACATGTTCGAGGAGAAACTGGAGTGTGACGATGGTAATAGACCTCTGGTGTTGACAGCCGAGCGAGTAAAGCAACGACTCGAGAGTTAGATTGACCCTCAATCCCATGCAATTTCCTTCATCACCAACATCTCTTAGATTAAGGTAATTTAGATTTTATTTCTTTTTGTTTGTTATCTTTGAATTTTCCTGTACTGTACATATATCTCTCCATCAACCCAAGATGCCTTCGACCTTCAGCATGGATCCTTGATTCACGCGGGAAGCTTTATCCTCTGTGATCCTTGTCTTATCACCACTACAACCTCGAATTCTCTCTCCGCTCTCGCGGTAGAGGAAATCACCTGGGCTTCGTCTTCCTCACCACCGTTAGCCCTCATCTTGCCTCACTTTCGCATGCAAACACTTTGCTATGCTTCAGGTCAAATGATGCCTCATTAGACGAGATATTTGAGGAAGCTCCGATCGGGAGCTTTTCCTCCGATAACCCATCTTCGATGGTCGCTTCCAACCTCTCCACCGCCTCCAGATACCTTCTATGACCTTCGCGGAGTCTTCAACAACCTTCCCCGATCATCAATCGAGAGATATCATAGCGGCAGAGGAGTGGGGCTCTCGCCAGAGCCCCACTTTGCAACCGTCGACTGAGGCAGAGGAAGATGAACCTAGACGTACATATAGCGTCAGATCGTCCTAAATTAGATGCGATTTGACGATACATAGGTGCCACGTCGACCAGGCCACACCTGCAACCTTGGAGCCATAGGGGCTCCCGTCGAAGCACCAAGCGTTGCCAAGTGGTCCGAGCCACGAGTTCCATCCGAACCTAGGTCCAGTGCGTGCCTTACGTGTGCATACCTGGGAATTTGCAGCACCTAGCTCGATATTCTCTAGAAATGCAAGAAGGTCCAGGTTGCGCGTGACCCATGCGAATCCCTGGGCAAATATCAATGTTACCATGCTTTCTGTCCAATATTGCAAACATAACCTTGCTCAGGGGGGTATTCCATAAAGTCAGGAGCTAGGTTAATTATTTGCACTTTAGTCTCTGTAGGGACCTTCTTGTTATGTTTCATTCATGTTTTATTATAATTATGCCCCTAGTTTCAATGTTAAATAACTTGAGCATATCATGTCCAATCGATGTGATTTCAATTTCATTACGTGTCCAATCGATGTGATTTCAATTTCATTACGAAGTTCATTTAGTTTCTTTCATATAGCTTCATTAATTTTCTGACTTGATGCATGATTAAGGATGAATTAACCAGAGACGATTTAGAAGTTTTTATTCACATTAAATGAGACTTGACCTTGAATTGATTGCTCAATTGGATTTATGTTTCAATCTAATTATTCCTTAAGTCAATTAATCAATCCTATGGCATAATTATGTGTTTATATTCATGTGCTTAGTTAAATCACTCTGTTCACTTTGTCTATTAATTAACTTGCATAAAAAGCCAAGAAAAAAATGCATTGTAGCATGTTTCTTTGACCTAGGTGATTCATTTATCACTGATCACTTATCATTAATATCGATGATTAGTTGATTATATTATGACTTGTGCCCTTGTGTTTGACCTTGGACTTACCCATGTATAAATTAAAACCGAGAACTCTTTATGGAGATACTATCTCAGTTCCGTTGATTGTCATTTGGCCCGTGCTACAATGAAAGCTTATTATTACCGCCTTTTGACGATTCATCAGATGCCTCCTGCTTGCGGCGCATCCTCTTGTGATTCCCTTTCTCTTTTCTTGCACAGGTGGTGCAAGATGGCCACCAACGGCAGCACAACACCTTCTCTCCTCCAGGCCGCGCAATCCTTTGAGGCGGAGTCGATGGGGTCTCCCAATAGAGAACCCTAAGTCTTGATACATGAAGAAGCCCTCTATTTGGGCTTTAATAGCCATAGGGTTGCTACTATTCTGGGTTAAGCTGGGCCGTATGTATTAAAGAAAAGAAGGTAGAGAGAGTTATTTGTAGTTGGGTCCTATTTGGGCCAAGTTAGAAAAGTGAGGAAACAACTATAAAAGAAAATATAGCCGAAGGAAAAAAGGAAAAATCGTAAAAAATGGAACGACTCGTAAAAAAAGAAAAAATGTAATCGGCTTATTGTTTTTTTTGTTTTTCTCCGTCTTTTCTTGTGTTCTCCCAACTTTGTCGACATCATTGTTTTTCGACAAGTATAGGAGAAAGGGGGAGTATTGTGTAGAGTTGCAGGTCGGATTCTGATATCAGATTCTTCATATTCCAGACTAGCAATATGTTAGACTTTACAGTTCATATTTCAGACTTGACGATCAGATTCTAAGTCTTCAGTTTGATGTGCACTTGTTTGCCATTATTTGTGTGGTCCTCATTTTTGTTTTTGGTTTCAAAGTTTTCATGTGGTAGTACAGTGTGTCAACCACACAAAAGACCAGGGTTTAAATCCCACTCTTGCAGTGGTTGCGTTAGGTAGTCGACGGCCAGCGTAAAAAATAGTCGAATCTTTCAACATGGATTTGAGCAAGAATCCATGTAGCCGACCCTACTTATAGTGGGAGAAGGCTTAGCACTTTTTTTTTTCAAAGTTTTCATGTGATCTGTAGGGACTACAGAGTAGAGATCCCATTCCCTATGCCATGTAGGCTAGGGTTTTCATGCGGTTTCATAGGGAATCCAGAGTAAAGATCTCATTCTCTGAGCCAGTATGGGAGATGCCCAATTCTCCGATGAGGAGACTTTTCGGACTCCACTCTTCAGCGATCGTGGACTCCGATGAGGATGTTTCCACGACCTTTTCAGTTCGGCCCTTCAGAGGTGGAGCAGTTGTCCACATGATGCAATCTTCTACATGTGGCAGGCTAGAGCACTCCGACGAGGAGACTGTTTTCAGTTTCTGTGACTCTGACATGCGCAATACAGAGAACATGTTCTCCGACGAGAAGATCCAGTTCGACTCACACTCCAGCCCATTTGTTCCTCCTCACCTGCACAACATGAGGAACAACGTCCTCGATAGCGATTGACAGTTGTGTATGCGTTGAGTTGATATTTTCCGTAGTGCCTTGTATTGTGAGTTTGAGTTATTTCTTTCTATGTGTCCAAGCTGAGCATTGCATGCTCTATCTTGAGGAGTGTTGGAGTATATGCACCATATGTGGTAAATGGGTGATTGGATCCCTTCAGGGTCCAATTGCCACATCCAGTTGTTTAGTCCCACATCTACCGGTGGTGGGACTTGGACGCTCAGTGGGGGCTATATAAGTAGCCTCACACCTCCGGTTACATATGAGAGAAAGTGCAATGAACACATCAGCCCTTTGAGGCCTTCTTCTATGGTTTCATTCCACTCATTAGGGATTAGGGTTCCACGTAAAATCCCGATGGTCCTTCTTGTATAATTCTTTTTCTCTGATTATGCTTCCACATTTCATATTTCTAACAGTTATCTTGCACCTGAATGCCATAGATACGACGAACAAGTCTGCAACACATGTCTTTGTCCCTGCCCCAGATTCTGCTAACACAGTTCATAAGCAGAGCCTCATTCATTGTCTCAAGGCAGAAAATCTAGAGGCCACTTGCCGACATTGGATACGTAATTGTTTCCCAATCTGCCAGATGAACACCTGACCCATCAGTGCTTGATTTACTCCAGAGAAATCTACGTATGATACCTTCCAATCGACGACGGATACCGTCAGATAGGAGGTGAGAGGACATAAAAAACATAGGAATTGTTGAAAGAACTATCTTTATCAGCACCAAACGTCTCCCACACGATAAAATGGATCTACAAATAATAAGAGAGAAGGCAAAGCTGCCTTTTAAATAGGTAGGTTTGGTTTTAGGCCAAAACTGCCTCATCAATAAGTGGCTTTGCGGGAGTATTGATCAGAGTCGCCCAAAATGCTGTAGTTCGGTTGTAGTTGATGCTAATTCAAGGTCGACTCATGGATCTTCAAAATTCTCAATGGGAAATCCATCTCTCAATATTGGCATCCTAGAAGGATGCACTAGTGTTGAACATGCGAGAAATGCTCACCTAAACATCTAGGGCAGAACCATGTGTATGCCCATCAGATATAATGGACTGTCACCTTACAACTTCTCGCATCACATCGTTAAAATCATCGCTGCACGGTGGTAGCCAACAATGGAGAACTTTATGTCTTAAATGGATACTCAACTTGTCATGTAACAATAAGCGACGCTAGAAATTTGACCCTAATCCTCGCCCATTACTCGCCAGATTTTCAATAATATCATTCTTCTTTAAACCCCACATACATGTTAGGCAATCCTTCGAAATAACTACATTTCCTATTAAATTTAGTCCTAAAACTTCTTCAATAGCAGTCATGACATCCCACAACCGCTTTAGCTTTTTCTTAATTGCCTGAGGAGGGTGGAGATATGGTTATTTATTAAAATAATCAAGGTACCTTGAGCCATCAACATCGAGCAATTGAAACGACGATGTCCAACTCTTTAGCAACGGAAGCAAAGATATGACTCAACATGGTACCACATCTGTCACGCCCGATCCCTTATGCTCGGCCGATGGGGTTTGATCAGAACATGATGATTATAACCTGCTATTCAACAATTAACCAAGGAAAGAAATACGCAAATTTAATTACAGACTTCTCAACAAAAACATCATGGACAGACAAAAAGGCATATGGGGAGATATGTACAACGGAGTATATATCCATGCACTTCCATAAACACCTAACTTCCCCATCAAGTTTTCTTAGTTTATAAAAAAGTACTTCCGAAATTTAAGCTAAATTAACTGCTAGCTATACAACTACAACAACTAAAGGTTAGATCAACATCATATGTTCATAATCATAGTGGGTACAAAAAAGTTACATCTTAATTTGTCAATAAAAAAACAAAAAAAGTTCTTCTAAAAGTTGGCATTTTTCAATCATTATTCGTCATGGGATGACGTGTTGGCGACAGTAACAAATCATTACCTCCATCCTCGATGTGAGATTGGTCATTACTATTATGGTTTCCAGAAGCATTACGAGTACTCTATCTTCTTCCCCCTGGATGTGGTACGAGGTGACGATGCTCGGCTCACTATCATCTCAAGAAGCCACTGACAGGACAATGAGTGAAAGAGTCAGGTGTGCCGGTGTAGAACGTTAGACAGAGTTGCCATTAATGAGTCAATTTTATTGATTTCGAGAAGGCTTATGATTCAATCCCACTGGAGCTATTGTGGAGAGATTTTGAGAAGTGACAAGTACATATCCTATACATTATGCTTATAAAGAATATGTTTGATGAGGCTTCATCTTGTGTTAGTGTCCAATCTGGGAGCACTGACTATTTTGACATCGACATTGGTCTGCATCAAGATTCAGATTTGAGTTCATTCCTTTTTACTTTGATTATATGAGCTGCATATCTAGGATGAGATACCTTGGTGTATGTTGTTCGCCGATGACATTGTGTTTATTGATGAGATTTAAGGCATAGTAAAGAAGAAACTTGAGGTTTGAAAACATGCCTTAGAGACTAAAGGATTCCGTATAAGTAGGGTAAGACTGAATATATGGAGTGCAAATTTGATGGAAGTAATGTTGAAGGAATCAAGGTGAAGATTGGAGGCGACAACATTCGGAAGAATGATTCTTTTAGATATTTGGGATTTATTTTGTGACATGATGGGAAAATTGATGAAAATGTAACTCATAAAATAAATGCAGGTTGGCTAAAGTGGAGAGGAGCCTCTTCTGTTCAATATGATAAGAAAATTCCTTTGAAAATCAAAGGAAAGTATTCGAAGTAGATGTGAGACCTGCTATGCTCTAGAAATATGAATCTTGGCATGTGAACCATAAACATGCCCAGAGAATGAGTAGTAGAAATGAAAATGCTAAGGTTGATGTGAGGTCATACACGAAAAGATCAAATTCATAATGATGCGATCAGAAGGAAAGTTGGTGTAGCTTCGATAGTGGATACGATGAGAGAATACTGCTTAAAATGATTTAGCATTTGCAAAAGAGGTCGGTTGATGCACCAGTTAGATTATGTGAGATTAGGATATCGAGCCAACTAAAAGAGGGTAAGGAAGGCCCATGAAGTGTTGGAATGATACTATCTGATGCTATCTTAGTTATTTAGATTTAAGCCAAAAAATGACCCAATATATATCTGAATGGCGACAAAGAATCCATATACCTGACCTTACTTAATGTGGAAAAGACTTTATTGTTGTTATTGTTGAGTGGTGGGTCACGGTGTTTTGTTCCATTTTTGGTTAGGTGATTGGTCTAGTTTAGATCTGCTTTGTGAATGATATCCCAAGTTTTTTTCGCTCTTTCTAGCGATCATGCTATTACTGTGGCGGATGTGTGGTTAGAAGCTACTTAGGACCCCTCCCATTATAGCGGATTTTTCTGAGCAGGGTTGTCTGAATTTCTGTGCATGATGAGCACGCTGTCGGACATAGACGACACCTCACTTGAAAGGGGGTCATGGGTGTGGGAGATGTTGGACATGCGAGCCCTAAGCGAACCATTTCTGTAATAAATGTTATTAATCCTTTTATATATCAATAAAAGTTATTGCTTTTCACTCCCTATCTAAGGTTAATAAATGCATGCACTTATAAGGCCCCTTCATACAATTAGGGTTATGTACTATGCTCATCTTGATAATCATACAACTGTTGATCTAATCATACAACTGAGATGATATCTAAAAAGTTAGATTGAGGACGCATCTAGCATCGTCAAATGATTGTCAAGAGAGGATCTCCAACCTACGAAGTAGATGACAGTCCTTACTCCAAAGGCTGATATCCGACCGATCTCTTGATGCAGGTCCTCTGCATAGGATTAGAGATTCGGAGGTGTCGGATAAGTTAGGTTAAAGGGTTGACTTAACGAGATCGAGATAGCTAAGACCTATGTCGTATGCGGTTACGATATACGTACACGTCCTCTGATCGGAGACAGATGTATTACTATATTTTGAGTATGTACATTAGGTAGACCATTAGGTTGATGACCTAATCAAGGTCTATACACCAACGAGCTAGTGTGCATACAAGGACATATGGGTAATACGATCTCTCAAACGAATCATATAGTTCACTACTGAATTGGAAGACATAAGCTCACTCATGAGATATTGGGACAAACCAAATTCCATCAATGGCCATCTTGCTTTAAAAGCATGACATGGTTTGTAGGTATGATATATACTTTTGGAAAGCATATGATCGATACTAACTCCCAATGATCGAATGAGAAACTTAATGATAAAACCCTGAAGGAGACAATTCAAAAGTAATCATAACTTCAGGTTTATTCTAGATCTTCTAGTATGCAGGATGTATATGTGTTAGGAATACTCGAGGGTGATGCGATCTTAAATGATTGTATACCATGACACTTCCATTACGAGGGAGTGATGGAACATGTTTGGATTTTAGTGACTCCTCTCAATGGACTACATATCCGATCTTGATCCAATTGTTGGATATTGATCTGAATATGTTTCATATGCAATGAAAGACGAGGTATTATGTCTGACATGATCAAACCAAGGCTTATGTCGGTTTTGGTCTCCATTTCGGTGACCGTCCGAAACAGAATTTCGGTCGAATTTCGATCGAAATTTCGGTCATTTCGGTTATTTTTTGTACTATGACCCCCATATTTTGGTCATTTAGGTCATTTTGGTCGAATTTCGATTTCAAGTAGATATCGATATTCGATAGAAATTCGACCAAATTTCGTTGAAATTTGAGGTCATAGATCAAACACCTCTGAACGTTCTTCTAGATCTGGATATGTGATTGGATCTCATTATCCATGTCACTATACATAGCATATACAGTCGCCTTATCTCCAAATATCTGAGGAAAAGGCACACAATTCTTGAAAGAGTTCAAGAATTATTCCACGAGCAATTTTATCTAAGCATTGTAAAATTGGATAATTAAATAGAGTTTAATCATCACAATTAATGTGGATAGAGACATCCAGGATAATTAGATTGGATTTAATTGTCATGGATATGATTAGTGTATATAACACTATTCACAATAATAATGGATAATGTGGATATGATCCACAATATCCTGGAGAGAGTTAATTGTGAATGAGATTCACAATTTATATGTTAATGTGAATTGGATTCACATTATATAATTTAATGTAAATATGATTTACATTAACTATTGGATGGAAGAATTTAATTCTTAATAGTCAATGATATAATTGTATTTATCACAAATAATTTGGAATTATTAGGTGATTATTCAATTTTTAATTAATTGATAAAGTGGATAAATTAATTTGGCTCATTCCACTTTGATTTAGAGTGGATGTCCACGTGTTATGAACCATGGTGGATGTCCACCCTAATTATAGTAAATGGACGAAGCCTTTTTAATTCAAATCCACTTATTGATTGTTTGATTTAATTATTGATTAATTGATATAATTTGGAATTTATTTTCAAATTATCTCTCTGTGTTTTCTTTTGTGTTTTTTGTGAACTAAAAAGAAACACAAATCAATCTAATTTATTGAATATTGAAATCACATGGATTGTGGTCCATGGACTTCCAAAATGCTATAAAAGGGAGGCTAATCCTTGCCCTCTTTACATAAATTACATGCAATTTTTGCATAAATTTAATTCTCTCTCTCCACACATTCAATCTCTCTCTCTCTCTCTCTCTTCATAACCCTAGGCCGTCCCCCTGCCCGAGATTGGTGGAGATCGCGATCGTTGTTGTGCTATCATCGTGTTGCTGGACCGGTTGCTCGAGGAACTCTGTTCTTTTCCATGCATCGTGCTCATGAAGAAGACACATGAGACGAAATCATGAGGTTGCTTGCTTGGATTGTTGCTCGAGATTGCGGGAAGTACGTGACTCATCATCACGCCCGCACGTGCATTCTCGTCGGATCGAACTTGAGTCAGGAAGCTTCTTCGTTTAAAAGCTCTGAGGATTACAACTACGCTTCAAGAGGTAATCCTAAACTTGTGTGGTCTTGATGAAATGATATGCGAATGGTTTCAATGCCATGTGGTTTCATCTTAAATTTTTTATTTTTCACTGTCACACCAACTAGTATGACTAGTTGACCTTGATCGTATATGATGCGATTTTTATGCTTCCGTGATGCGCGAGGCCTAGCATCTTACCTTCAAGTGGTATCAGATCTTGATTTAAGATCTTGGATGCGATCCAAAATATAGGGAACAAAGCTTTGAATATCAGATGCACGAGGAGTTGTTTATTTCGCATACGATGCATTTTTTTCGAATAGTTTTTCGTGAATATGAAAAGCTACTGTTAGTATCTTGTTTGAACGAATTTTTGGATATTTAAAGCATGTTTAGATGTTCTGGACATGTCCCCAAAATTTGGCAAAGAACAAGCATTGCTTTAGATTCGAAAAGTCCCCACAATGTTATTGTTTTTGCTTGTAAATTGGATCTGTCACAAATTAATTTTTTGTTATTGTTTTCCCATGAATCATGTTAAAAACACATTAATTAAGTAGAGAACTAAACCAGTAAGCCTATCATATTTATTTCGCTTGATTTTGACGCCATTTGCCCTAAATATTCCATATTTAGTGGAGATGGGTCGGAAGATGCTTAGATCATCTCACACTTTCTTAGTGCGTTTGACCCAAATAGGGCACGGACAAATGCATCCTTCTCTCTCTCTTTTTTTAAACGTTGCAACCCTTTTTTTCATACTAGCCCACCATTGGGCTTTCATCATTTCTCCCTCCCCCTTTTTCTTAAGATAAACCTTTGGCTACTTGGGTCCTAACTCTATTTAGGGTTCCCACTTTGAAATCCCTCTCTCCGAATTTGGGCTCCTCTTTTTTTTTTTTAATTTATTTAGGTTCCCACTTGTGAACCCTTTCTCTCAAGTCCTGCCGCCGTCGAGGGGGAGTAGAGCAACCGCTTTATGCAGGCGGTTTGGCCGATCTCGTATTTGACGCCACCCCCATCTCATTTTGCTTTGATCGGAGATGGTCTCTATACGGATCACGACAACGCACAAGCACAACAAATTTGCTATCGTAATTAAAGATGCCAAGTATGGGAGAGAGAGGTACCTCTGCCTGGAGGAGACCGGAGATGGGGCTCGTCGCCCTTCTGAGCTGACCGAAAATGAGGTGCTGCCAATGTGCTCCAAGGAGTGGTCGCCACGAAAGTTGCTCGCCTCGACGAGATCTACGACTTTCATGCAGGACCGAAAATCAAAATAAACCATCTGTACAAAAAAATATTTTTGGGTCGTATCCTATAGATATAAAATACCGAATGTCTTTTGCAGTTTTTTTGTCATTTTAAAATAAGATAAAAATCAAATAAAATCAAAGAAAATATAAGATAAATATTTACGACTTAATCTATTTTTTTGGATTTTTAATAATTAAGAAAATAAATAAATAAATAAATAAAAGGAATATATGTACCATATAAAGGGGCCCAAAACTCAGTTCCACGTATGAATTCCGATTCTTTTGAGTTTAGTCTTGTTTTGAAGGTAATTTAAGTACATTGAATTAAAAGTTAGTAGGGGTTCGTAGGAGAATGTATGAGAGAGATATTCACATTTTAAGTTATTTAGTCTTAAACTAGGGTTTGGGTTTTATTGGTCAATTTTACAAGTTAGTATTTTTTGATATTTTTCCTTTATTAATGTTAGTAATATATACACTATAGAATTGCTTTTATTTAATTCTGAGTTAGTGAAAAATATATAAAAATAATGAAAACATGGTGAATATACATGTGATATTTGCAAGTGAATTTGGCTTCTTATCTAATACAAATATGGATGCTAAAATGCAGACATTAATTCTAAATGTATGAATGAAAATAATGCAAAATAAATGAGGAAATACAACTAATTACTTGGGAAAAAAGCTCTATTTTGGACTTTTATAGTGATGAATCACAGATTCATCGCATGATCATCTTGGTAATCATACAACTGTTGAACTAATAATTTGATCATAGAGGCTAGTTTGAGATGATATCTAAAGAGTTATATTGAGGACTCATCTAGCATCGCCGAATGATTGTCAAGAAAGGATCTCCAACCTGAGAAGGATATGACAATCCTTACTCCAATGGCTGATATTCGATCGGCCTCTTGATGCAGGTCCTCTGCATATGAATAGAGATTCAAAGGTGTCAGATAAGTTAGGTCAAAGGGTTGACTTTACGAGATCGAGATAGCTAAGACCTATGTCGTTTGCCATCATGATATGGGCACACATCATTTGACTGTAGACAGATGTATTACTATATGTTTGAGTATGTACATTAGGCAGACCATTAGGTTGATGACCTAATCAAGATCTATACAAAAAGAACATATGAATAATACAATCTCTCAAAAGGATCATACATGTTCACTACTGGATCAGAAGACCTGAGGTCATTAATGTGATATTGGGACAAATCAGATTCCATCGATGGTCGTCTTGCTTTGGAAGCATGACATGATTTGTAGGTTGATATATGCTTTTGGAAAGCATATGATCGATACTAACTCCCAATGATCGAATTTGAAACTTAATGATAAAATCCTGAAGGAGACATTTTAAAAGTTATCAAAACTTCGGGTTTATTCTTGGTCTTCCAGTATGCAGGATATACGAGTGTTAGGAATACTCGATGGTGATGTTATCTTAAACGATTGTATACCATGACGCTTCCATTTCGAGGGAGTGATGAAGCATGTTTGGATTTTAGTGACTCCTCTCAGTGGACTACATATCCGATCTTGATCAAACTATAGGACATTGTTCCTAATATGATTCGAATGCAAGGGAACACGAGATATTATGTCTGACATGATCATACACCTTTGAACAGTCTTCTTGAACTGGATATGAGATTGGATCTCATGATCCAAGTCACCATAAATGGCATATATAATCGACCTGACCTTATCTCCAAGTATCCGAGGAGGCACACAATTCTTAAAAGAGTTAAAGAATTCTTCCGCAGGTAATTTTATTTAAGCTTTGTAAAATTGGATAATTAAATAGAATTTAGTTATCACAATTAATGTGGATAGAGACATCCTAGATAATTAAATTGGATTTAGTTATCATGTTTATGATTAATGTGGATAATACTATCACAATAGTCATGGATAATGTGGAGATGATCCACGATACCTGTAGAGAGTTAATTGTGAATGAGATTCACAATTTCTATGTTGATATGAATTGGATTCACATTACATAATTTAATGTAAATATGATTTGCATTAAATATAGGATAGAAGAATTTAATTCTTAATTGTCAATGGTATAACTACAATTATGACAAATAATTTGAAATTATTAAGTGATTATTCAATTATTCTATTAAACAATAAAGTGGATAAATTAATTGGCTCGTTCCATTTTGATTTAGAGTGGACGTCCATAGGTTTGAAACATGGTGGACATCCACCCTAAATATAGTAAATGGACGGAGCCCTTTTAATTCGAATCTACTTATTGATTAATTGATATAATTTGGAGATAGGTTTCAAATTTTCTCTTTATGTTTTCTTTTGTGTTTTTTTGTGAATTAAAAAGAAACACAAATTAATCTAAACCATTGATTATTGAAATCACATGGATTGGGATCCATGGACTTCCAAAATGCTATAAAAGAGAAGCTATCCCTAGCTCTCTTTACATAAGTTACATGCAATTGTTGCGTAAATTAAATTCTCTCTCTTCAAAAAAAATATTAAATTATCTCTCTTCACACATTCAATATCTCTCTCTCCATAACCGTAGGCCGCCCCCTGCCCAAGGTTGATGGAGATCGTGACCGTTGTTGTGCTATTGGACCGGTTGATCGAGGAACTCCATTCTCTTTCGTGCACCGTGCTCAAGAAGAAGACAAGTGATTTCTTGAGACAAAATCAGGAGATTGCTTGCTTGGATTGTCCCTCGGGATTGCGGGAAGTACATGACTCATCATCATACCCGCATGTGTACTCTCATCGGATCGAACTTGAGTCATAAGGCTTCTTTGTTTAGAAGCTTTGAGGATTACAACCACGCTTCAAGAGGTATGCCTAAACTCGTGTGATCTCGATGAAACGACATACGAAAGGTTCTCGTGTCATGTGGTTTCATCTTAATTTTTTTGTTTTTCTGTTGCCATGCCAACTAGTATGACTGGTTGACCTTGATCACATATGATGTGCTTTTCACGCTTCCATGATGCGTGAGGCATGGCACCTTCCCTTCAGGAGAACAACCTCGTTTCTGCCAAGAAGGTTTATATAGCTTTCTCTCGTATGCTGAGCTTGGTGCAAGAGGACTTTTAATGTGATTGATTATTTATTTGAAAGAGTCAGATCTCACAGTGTATTAAGCTCTTCCTTTGGCTCACAAGGCATGCTCGTCTGCCTACGAAGGTGCAAAGAGCCAAGTTGCTTCGAACATGGGATTTGCTTTCCTAGATGTGAGGAAGATGCCGAAGATATGTAGCACCTATTTTTCAGAATGCAGACTGTTGAAAAAGGTTTGGGAAGACTCGAGAATTCATTGGCTCGGATTGCACTACTTTCTGGAATTCCATTTGAGCATTATGTGATAACTCACTGGAGAATTGCACTTTCCTCGCTCAGCTTCATGCTATTTTGTGCGTAAACTTATTCTTCAATGTTATTGTTTCTATTCGGAAAACATACAGGAACATTGCAAGGCTCTCCATCTGGCTTGAACTTTTGTAAGCTAACATTATATACTTATTAAGCTAAGTTGTGTAGTGCTGCTCGGACCTCTTTCTTTTTCTAGACACTACATATTTCTCCGAAAAATATTATTGAACATAAAAAATACGATGAAGTACATGTCAACAAAGGGCACCAAAGCGTGTTTCCCCCTCTCTTTGCCTTTAACAAAAAGTATATGTCAACAAAATTTATGCTATGCGTCTAACATATAATATATGGCAGCATAAGAAGCTTAATCCCCTATTCTTTTTTGTTTTGCTCGATATGTTGCAAAACTTGTTAAGTTTACGAGTACTGTTTGCTTTGATATTTATGAATCCGATCATTAAAAATACAATGGTAAGAGTTTGCTGAAATAATTGGACATGTTTAATTGTAAATATGAAATTATGAACACGATGAAAACATCATATCTAGACATTCATCGTGTATAATCATGTCCTAAACAAGCAAGCTTTTTGTATCAAAAAAAGGTGGAAACACTCCTGAGGTATCCGCCTGATAAATATATTAATAAGGTAAGATATAAACTTACAACCGCCATGTCTCGAGAAGATTCTCAAACCAAGAGTAATTTATAAGCTTCTCAAACTAAGTGTAAATAAGATAAACAAGCTGGCATTTATAAGCTTCTCAAACTACTAGGTGAACGAATTAAAAGTATCAGCAAAATGCTCCAAACAGAAAAAATGCCTCGCTAGAATGCCTCGCCTCGCCTCGAGGTATTCTGCTTCGGTTTCACCGCAACCACATGAGGCACACACCTCAAGAATGAGACTGAGGCACACATCTCAAGGCTGAGGGTCCGTCTCGCTTCGAAGCATATGCTTTGAGAGCCTCGAGGCACGAGTTTCATACCATGGTAACAAGTGCAATACAAGGATTGAAGTATACCACAAATCAAGGGAAGACCCAAGTAGATGATCGATAGGACGAGCAAGCACTATGCAATACTAAAGTATGTAGAAGTACACCTTCATACGCAAATTCTGATGACTACGAATCTTACTTGTACTTTGTAAATGAAACATAGCTCTCCACATCAGAAATAGCAAAGAAACAACCTCCTTTAACAAGGTAACTTTAATTCTCCGGTCTAACCACTCTTTCCTCGAGGAGGGGGGTATTCCCTTCTAAGTTCAAGTGCAACCAGCTCAAGAAGAAGGGGTAGAGAAGAGAATGGATTGTGACCAGTGTAGTCACATATCCGTGGAACTTGACCAGTGTAGCCAAATCTCCAGCTGCATGTTTCCTTGGTATTAGACTTTGAAGCATATGCATTGCTTATACAAATATACACACTCCGACAGGCATTTATTTTCAATCAGACCTGTCTCATTTTTTGGCGTTCTTTCTCTTTCTTTCTTTTTTCTTTTTTTTCTTCTTTTTTTGACCAGCTACAAGGTGCAGCATGTACATAAGGAGTTTTTCTTCTCGAGCCAATAGACTATTCCTCATTTGAAGCTTTATTGCTACCTACAGCATCCTGTCATTAGACGTCGATGCCGCTAGACTAGGTTGAGATGCACTACCCTCCCTAGAGGACAGATGTTTCCACCCGTGTGCTACTCCAAGCCAAAGGATTTTGCCTTCTCACCACCTCATCAATGAAGAACTATGTGCATGGTGCTTGTCCAAGTTAGGTCACTATATAAAAGAATCATGCATGTGTATGAAATATATTACTCAGACCAATCAAGATGACATGTGAACATAGTCTTGTGGACTCAAAGATTTAAGTCGCTTGACCTGAAAAATCTTAACTTCAGTTCCTATAAGGTTCCTATGAAATTAGGTAGATTAAGGTCAAATCAAATCCATCCTCGACTTTATTCATAACTCAGAAACCAATAACTTTTCACTTTGCATATGCAAGATATGCAAATGCAAATGCCATGCAATATAGATGAATGCAAGTGTACTTTACAAAAGTTTTTTTTACCAATTTTACCCACCTCGTAATTGTTGCATAATATACAAAAAAATATGCGAAAGTACGAGCTATGGGTATACACCCCCTATACTTAGCATGTGGTATGTCCTCAGATCAAAAGAAGCGAGGAAAAGACATTGCTCGTACTAAGCGTAGGAGAGCTAAAATAACAAAAAGTATAGAAGTCGATCCACCCCCTATGCTTAGGCTCTGATCAGCCTAAGTGTAGAAGAAGAGCAAAAAAATAGGGCAGACGGGGTCAAGAGGAGAAATAGATGGATAAATATACATGGCGGGCATCGCCCCCCCCCATACTTAGGCTCTGGTCAGCCTAAGTATATGACATGAGTGAGTGTGAGCACCGATGAGATCTGAAGAATATACCGAAAATGGTGAGTGGGGAAGGAAGACAAAGACTATACAAGATGGACCGAGAATGTACAAGGATCAAGAAGGTTTGTGACGAACCTTCTTGCGGGAGCGAGGAGGTGGATAATATACATATGTGTCGCTGTCGAAATCGTCCTCAAATGAATAATAGCGAGGTGAAGGGATCGTCCAACGGGGTTGACACACGAGTGACACGACTGCTTGCTCAGATACGGTTTCAAAACAGTCGAACTGAGCTCACTCATATAAATCACCTCATCCGGACCCAATGAGGACTTCTTAGAAAATTCCTTCTCCGATATGTTGAAGAAACTTTCTTTGTCGGTTTTCTATAACCTGAAGCATTGAGAGGGAGAGGAGAGTGACGTGCCTTGAGGCGTTCGGGGGAACACCTCGAGGAATCAATTCTCGACTTCCTCTCACTGGATAACAGATTAGAGGAAGGAGCAACCGTGTTTTTGGGTGGGGTCAATTCAGTCCTGGTTGTCTGCTTTGAAGGTCCGGGATGAGGTGCAGTGCTGACCATGGGTTCCTCATCAGACGAGTCACCATATAGATTGTAAAATTTCTGAACGGTCAGCACATGTCTCGTGCAGGAGCTAGTGTTCTCAATTGGCTTAGCAATGATGGGCTCATTTGTCAGATCATCGAAATGGTCAAGGCAATCAGAAAAGGTCGTATTCGACTCAGGGATAGCTTTTGATTGTGAGTCTTCTTTTGAAGCTGTCACGCTTGTGGTAATGCAAGCAGTTGGTGAAGTGGAGTGTGGGGAGTCTCTAAATCAATGGTCGTCTGGACAATCGGTATCTCAGGTGTAGTAGAGAGACGGAGCTCATCTATCTCTCGTAGGTCATGTCTGTCTGTGACTTTACGAGTTACCTTAGAATATTGTGTTCTCAAAGATTGGGTGAGGTCGAAGTGCTCCCAATGCAGTGAAATCGATCTCCCGAATCTCGCAATCTATAGTTGCCTTAGCCAAGGCTAAGAACGACTTCCCGAGAATGATTGGAGACTGGGTGAACCCTCCTCGATGCTCAATGTCAATGATCGTGAAGTCTACCTGCAGTAGAGTACCTTGAAATGTAATGATGACTGAAATGATTCCTCTCGTCCGTTTTATAGACCGATCAACCAGCTGAACGATCTCTCTTGGATTCTGCTTGACCCGCGTTTGAGCTTTGCAAACACGGAGGCCGGGAGGATATTTATCAGCGAGTAATCATCGATTCTGGCATGGGTGAAGGTAGTGTCTTTGATTTCACAGTAAACCCTAGGCAACCGTTTCACTCTGCGGCTCTTGGTCTTTCTCCCCATCACCAAGGAGGTGGCCATAGATACTATGTGTCTCTCAGTCCTTGTCCTCTTATTGCCTGACCTCCTAGGCATCAATTTACTCCTTACAAATCTTTTGAGGTCGGGAAAGTGTTCACTGGCCATTATTAAGAGAAGCTCAAAATCAACTCTCTATTAATCGTTTTCCTAACTACAGGGTCCATTTTTTTTTAAGTTTTTTCCATTTTCAATTTTATGGTGTTTTCGGATTTTTCAATTTTATATTCTTTTTGATAGGTGAAGGAAAATGTACAGACTCTAGTTTGGAGGGAAAGTGGTTGGTAGAAGAGGGAAGTAGAAGTGACTCCAGCTGTACATGACGTGTGGTCAATCCAGTATCTTCCAGGTTTTCAAAATTCAGTCTGCAAAGTCCATGATCCACTTTCATACCTGGACTCTTGATTGGTCTAGAAATGTCGTCCTTCAAAACGTTCTCATAACACATCATGAGAGAAGTCTTCTCAGTTGAAGGATACTGCTGAGAACGTGGGATCTCATACTCAACACACCTTAACTCAGGCATGTAATGCTGCGTTGAGTATAGCCCATCTATATGGCATATATTGGTCGGAGCCTCATGTGGTGGAGTCAATAGACAAGGGGTATATAGGCTCTCCGAATGGGTGGTATGAAGGCTGGTCAATTTGAACTTGATATCTAAGGTCAATCAAGTCAGGAAGATCATGTGGTGCATGCCTCTCCATTCGGTCGACCATATTATACATTGAGGTAAAGTCGGGATGTGTATATGTGAATTGCTGTTTGATCCCAACTTGAGGTAATGAGATATGTGGGGGCCATTGATTGTGCCAATTATTCATCTCAGCAGTGGCTTGCTTTTCAAAATTTTCCTTAATTCCAGTAAGCGGTTGATACGATGAGTCAATCCAGGGTGGAAGTGGGTCAGGGGTATAAGAATGTAGGGTGGGTGAGGAGTACGAAGAAGTAGGGAAGTCAGTCGGAGTTTTGACTTCTTGGTATGGGTGGGGGTATGAGGAGGAACAAGGGGGTGGAGATGATCGGAATATGATCGAAGAAGAGTGACCTGGATATGATGACCGATATCCTGACATCTTCGAAGAGGAATAGGTGAATGTAAGCAAATCGAAGTAGAAAACGTGCAAATGCACAGAATAACACACAAACATACAAACACAAGAGCAAACTCTGAGTTCACCTACTCAACACAGTGATGGTCACAAAGGTCCGACCGTTTATCTTTTCAATTTTAATTAGGTGATCAATTAAGATATACGCCCAATTACGCAAGACTTAAAAGTGGGTTTTGGGCACTATCCTAGGGATGCGTTCTCACCTCTCAACAAGCACAATAGCCCAGGAGTACAATGGTTAATTTTAGGCACTATCCTAGGGATGAGGGTTTTGCTCTCCCAAAAACAATGGTTAATTTTAGTCAATTTTTTGGTCAACTCTGATTAGCAATCCCGATTTTAAGTTTTATTTTCACTTGATTAATCCACCAAATACGACACATCTAACGATTAATCCCGATTTCTTTTTAACCTAAGTTTCAAAACCAAGGGGAATGGAGTCGAGAAAAACCGATGCAAGCGATGAAATCAATGATGCATGCCCAGTTCAGAAGACTTACGGTGATTCTCGCACTCTACATGCGGGATGCAACAGAATTTAAATTGTTACATTATATGAAATGCAAGTGAGAAAATCGTTCCTAGACTGATAATTTTATTAGCGAGTGATGAACAATTTAATTTTAACTAATAGCTCTACAGTCTAAGTGCATCTCGTTAAGTGTGATGTGTGGTCGTTTAGAGTATGAGCACAAGCAATAAAATATTAAAATAAATAAATACTCTGAGAGCCGCAAGTGTAGGTCCTAGTCTACGAGCCACTCAAGTCGACCTCCACTCACTGGAGAGTGAAACATGTCTCGACACACTACAAGAATAATGTCTAAGTGTCCGAGTACACACACAAGATCCCAAACAAAATCCGCTATAAATCAAACAATTATTAAAAATTAATTGACAAGAAATAGAATTAAAATCTCTCTTCTCGAGAAAAAAATCTTCTTGACGTCTCAACAGCCAGCTCGCTTCACGAATCGTCGGCCTCCGATGTACTTTGAGATGCGTCGGCTTCAAGAAAGCCGCTCCAAGTCCATCAGGCCCTCGTACAAAAAGATAGAAATTATGTCAGAGATAAACAAAATATATACAAAAAATAAGCGGAGAATTAATTTAAACAAAAGAATAATTACAAGAGGTTCAGGGGTTAGACTACCTGAGTGATTGGAATACCCAACTCTAAATTTTCTAAATTGATCGTAAGCCGTTTGCTCCCCCAGCAACAACGCCATTTGACGAGCCTCGAATTACCCTAGCTAATAGTGTCGTTTTCTTGTAGTCGGGCAATCTGGATCGATAAAAAATTAACCACACGAATTGATAAATCAATGAATTAGTTAATGTGCGGTTTTATATTTATTTTACCTAAGCAAGCCACAAGGTCGACTCAAGGAGGCAAAGGAACAACGTCGGGTCAAGTTAGATGAATTAACTCACAGTTTTCCAAGCATATTTTTTTTATATTTTTTTATGCAAAAGAAATGCCAATGTACAAATGCCGATGAATTAGGTTATTAAGGAATCAAGCAATTTAGCCAAATTAATTTTAATGCAAAATTAGTTCAGTTTAGCCAAATTATATTTTTCCTGAAAATCTAATCCATTGATGAATGCAAAATGTATTTTTTTGGAATTGTTAGGTTTAAAATGTAACAATAAAAAAGTACACTTTTCATGGGTTTTATGATTTTTCACACAAAAAGAATGTAAAAATTATGAAATTTTTACGTGATGTGAAACATGATGAAATGAAGCTACAATATTTTTTTTGGATTTTTTTAGAATATATGATTTTTTTTTATAAAATCTCTAATGGAAAAGAGTGTGACTGTGAATATTTAATTTCTAACAAATCCATGAAATCAAATTATCCAGAAATCAATTTATCTCAAAAAAAATATTTTAATGACCAATCCAAAAACTCGAAATTTCGCAAAAATAATATTCGTGGATTTAATTAAAAATCAATTACAGAAATCACTCTACAATTTATTTTATGCACAAGATCTCCATTTGTAATGAAATTTGGACACAAATTAATACACATCTAGATGCATCATTTCTGATTTTTGAACAACTTTTGGAGAAAGCTTAATTAAATATGAATTTAAGACCATAAATTGGGTAAACTAAGCAATTTTCCCCCAAAATAATTTTCATTAATTACCTAGTGCTCACAAAATTCTAATTAAATAGCCAAAAGTTACATAATTAGATGCACATGAACATGCTATTTTTGATTAAAATAAAGTTGCGAAATTAAGGTCCAAAATAATGTGTAAATACAGGGGTATCTTTGCAATACAGAAAATAAAACATAACAAACAAACTGTGCCTAAGGGAACTTTTGCAAATATATGAATTTGATGGGTAAATTTGCAATATTTACAAAAAAATAAAAATAAGAAAAGGTAGAAATGACCTTCGTGGAAATGTGAGTTCCAAGATCGGAACCCGCTTCTCTCACGCATTTAGGGAACACAAGCTGAAAGGGGGCGATTTGCGCGGAGGAGGGGCTGACGACCGGTGAGCGCGGGAGAGAGCGACCGTGGTGGAGTAAGGAGCGGTCACGGGACGCGACTGTAGGCTGGCAGGCGCGCGCAGGGGGAAGGGGTAACACCTGGTGCAGTTGGCGTGGCCGCACGCCGGTGGACGAAGCTCCTCCGTGCAGGAGTTGGAGAAAGCATTGGCTGCACGTAGCTGCTGCGGGAGAAGAGGCCACACGCGATGAGGCGCACGGATGTGGCTCCAGGCGATGGTGCACGGGTGGAGGGGCTGGAGGGCGACCTGCGGGGGAGGAGCGCACGCCCGATGTGCAGTTCTGGAGCGGAGAGGGGCCGCGCGAGCAAGTGCGGCGGCTGTGGCAGCTGGCGGAGTGGTTCAACCTGCTGCTGATGTACGCACGGAGACGACAATCACGGTGGATCTGGACCTCCGCGGAGATGCTGCGGGAGCCGCATGTGACCTGCGAGATGGAGGTGCTGGGCTCGCGCGAGGCTAAGCTGGCGGATGTGGCGGATGATGGACGGCAGCTGCGTGACGCAGGGTGTAGTGATGGTGTGAGTGATGGATGTAGAACAACAAGGAAAATAATGAGTGAGAGATAAAAAATGAGGAAAAGAAAAGGGTAACTTACATGGGATTTCACCGGAGGGTGTAGAGCAACTATGCTGTACTCCAATCGTGGCCTCGAGAAGGATGGCGGAATCCTTCGAAGCTAAGCGAGTCTGATTGGAAGCTCGCGACACGGCAACGGTGGTGCCGCGGATCTCGCCTTTGAGGTTGTCGTCGCTCAACTCGTCTTATACAACTATCACTTGGAGGTTAAAGGGGCTCGACCTCTTCTCTCTCGAAACGACGGATAGGGAAGAATGAAAGAGAAGGGAATAAAAAGGAGGAGGATGAAGTTAGAAAGGAGGCGGAGAAGGTGGCTTGGGTGGGAAGTTGGAGTAGAGAATAAGTAAAAGGAGAAAATATAAAAAATAAAACTAGTAGGCTACTAAAACCAATGAAGAGAAAAAAATGAAAATGGAAGAAAATATAAATAAATAATGAAAAACAATTAATTATAAGCAGTTAATAAAAAATTATAAATAAATAAATAAATAATAAATCAATAAATAAATAAAATAAAAATAAATAAAATAAAATAAAATAAACTACTAAAATAATATAAAACGGGGTGACACATTGCTGCTCCAGGAGCTGCTACGTGTCGCTCCTAGAACAATCAAAATCTGAATCCAAAGAAAAATAAAAAGAATTAACAAAAGGGGTCCAATAAAAAAGTGGACAACACGAAAGTTCGTCGTCTCGACGAGATCTACAACTTTCATGCAAGACCGAAAATCAAAATAAATCATCTGTACAAAAAAATATTTTTGGGTGGTATCCTATAGACTGATTTTTTGGTATGCAGTTTTTTTGTCATTTTAAAATAGGATAAAAATCAAATAAAATCAAAGAAATCATAAGATAAATATCTACAACTTATGCTATTTTTTGTATTTTTAATAATTAAGAAAAACAAAGAAAGAAAGAAAGAAAGAAATAAATAAAAGGAACATATGTACAATATTAGATGCACATGAACATGCTATTTTTGATTAAAATAAAGTTGCGAAATTAAGGTCCAAAATAATGTGTAAATGCAGGGGTATCTTTGCAATACAGAAAATAAAACATAACAAACAAACTGTGTCTAAGGGAACTTTTGCAAATATATGAATTTGATGGGTAAATTTGCAATATTTACAAAAAAATAAAAATAAGAAAAGGTAGAAATGACCTTCGTGGAAATGTGAGTTCCAAGATCGGAACCCGCTTCTCTCACGCATTTAGGGAACACAAGCTGAAAGGGGGCGATTTGCGCGGAGGAGGGGCTGACGACCGGTGAGCGCGGGAGAGAGCGACCGTGGTGGAGTAAGGAGCGGTCACGGGACGCGACTGTAGGCTGGCAGGCGCGCGCAGGGGGAAGGGGTAACACCTGGTGCAGTTGGCGTGGCCGCACGCCGGTGGACGAAGCTCCTCCGTGCAGGAGTTGGAGAAAGCATTGGCTGCACGTAGCTGCTGCGGGAGAAGAGGCCACACGCGATGAGGCGCACGGATGTGGCTCCAGGCGATGGTGCACGGGTGGAGGGGCTGGAGGGCGACCTGCGGGGGAGGAGCGCACGCCCGATGTGCAGTTCTGGAGCGGAGAGGGGCCGCGCGAGCAAGTGCGGCGGCTGTGGCAGCTGGCGGAGTGGTTCAACCTGCTGCTGATGTACGCGCGGAGACGACAATCACGGTGGATCTGGACCTCCGCGGAGATGCTGCGGGAGCCGCATGTGACCTGCGAGATGGAGGTGCTGGGCTCGCGCGAGGCTAAGCTGGCGGATGTGGCGGATGATGGACGGCAGCTGCGTGACGCAGGGTGTAGTGATGGTGTGAGTGATGGATGTAGAACAACAAGGAAAATAATGAGTGAGAGATAAAAAATGAGGAAAAGAAAAGGGTAACTTACATGGGATTTCACCGGAGGGTGTAGAGCAACTATGCTGTACTCCAATCGTGGCCTCGAGAAGGATGGTGGAATCCTTCGAAGCTAAGCGAGTCTGATTGGAAGCTCGCGACACGGTAACGGTGGTGCCGCGGATCTCGCCTTTGAGGTTATCGTCGCTCAACTCGTCTTATACAACTATCACTTGGAGGTTAAAGGGGCTCGACCTCTTCTCTCTCGAAACGACGGATAGGGAAGAATGAAAGAGAAGGGAATAAAAAGGAGGAGGATGAAGTTAGAAAGGAGGCGGAGAAGGTGGCTTGGGTGGGAAGTTGGAGTAGAGAATAAGTAAAAGGAGAAAATATAAAAAATAAAACTAGTAGGCTACTAAAACCAATGAAGAGAAAAAAATGAAAATGGAAGAAAATATAAATAAATAATGAAAAACAATTAATTATAAGCAGTTAATAAAAAATTATAAATAAATAAATAAATAATAAATCAATAAATAAATAAAATAAAAATAAATAAAATAAAATAAAATAAAATAAACTACTAAAATAATATAAAACGGGGTGACACATTGCTGCTCCAGGAGCTGCTACGTGTCGCTCCTAGAACAATCAAAATCTGAATCCAAAGAAAAATAAAAAGAATTAACAAAAGGGGTCCAATAAAAAAGTGGACAACACGAAAGTTGGTCGTCTCGACGAGATCTACAACTTTCATGCAAGACCGAAAATCAAAATAAATCATCTGTACAAAAAAATATTTTTGGGTGGTATCCTATAGACTGATTTTTTGGTATGCAGTTTTTTTGTCATTTTAAAATAGGATAAAAATCAAATAAAATCAAAGAAATCATAAGATAAATATCTACAACTTATGCTATTTTTTGGATTTTTAATAATTAAGAAAAACAAAGAAAGAAAGAAAGAAATAAATAAATAAAAGGAACATATGTACAATATAAAGGGACCCAAAACCCAAGTTCCATATACAAACTCTGATTCTTTTGAATTTGGTCTTGTTTTGAAGGTAATTGAACGTACATTAATTCAAAAGTGAGTAGGGGTTTATAGGAGACTGTATGAAAGAGATATTCATGTTTTAAGGTATTTAGTCTCAAACCATGGTTTGGGTTTTATTGGTCAATTTTACAAGTTTAAATTTTTTAATATTTTTCCTTTATTAATGTTAGTAATATATACACTATGGAGTTGATTTTATTCAATTCCGAGTTAGTGAAAAATAGATAAAAATAATGAAAATATGGTGAATATACATGTGATATTTACAAGTGAATTTGGCTTCTTATTTAATGTAAATATGGATGCTAAAATGCAAACATTAATTCTAAATGTATGAATGAGAATAATGGAAAATAAATGAGGAAATGTTGCTAATTACTCGATAACAAAGCTCTATTTTTGACTTTTATAATGATGAATCACAGATTCATCACATGGTCATCTTGGCAATCATACAACTGTTGATCTAATGGTTAGATCATAGAGGCTAGTGCTGAGATGATATCTAAAGAGTTATATTGAGGATTCATCTAGCGCCATCTAATGATTGTCATAGGAGGATCTCCAGCCTGAGAAGGATATGGCAATCCTTACTCCAAAGGCTGATATCCGATCGGCCTCTTGATGCAGGTCCTCTGCATAGGAATAGAGATTCAAAGGTGTCACATAAGTTAGGTCAAAAGGTTGACTTAACGAGATCGAGATAGCTGAGACATATGTTGTATGCTGTCACGATATGGGCACATATACTTTGACCGTAGACAAATGTATTACTATATGTTTGAGTATGTACATTAGGCAGACCATTAGGTTGATGACCTAATCAAGGTCTATACAATGACAAGCTGGTGTGCATAAAAGGACATATGAATAATACGATCTCTCAAAAGGATCATACAGGTTCACTACTGGATCGGAAGACCTGAGGTCACTAATGTGATATTGGGACAAATCAAATTCCATCAATGGTAGTCTTGCTTTGGAAGCATGACATGATTTGTAGGTATGATATATGCTTTTGGAAAGCATATGATCGATACTAACTCCCAATGATCGAATGAGAAACTTAATGATAAAATCCTGAAGAAGACATTTTAAAAGCTATCAGAACTTCGGGTTTATTCTTGGTCTTCCAGTATGCAGGATGTACGGGTGTTAGGAATACTCGAGGGCGATGTTATCTTAAACGATTGTATACCATGACGCTTCCATTTCGAGGGAGTGATGAAGCATGTTCGTATTTTAGTGACTCCTCTCAGTGGACTACATATCCGATCTTGATCAAATTATTGGACATTGTTCCCAATATGATTCGAATGCAAGAGAAGATGAGATATTATGTCTGACATGATCAGACACCTCTGAACGATCTTCTTGATCTGGATAAGAGATTGGATCTCATGATCCAAGTCACTATAAATAGCATATACAGTCGCTCGACCTTATCTCCAAGTATCCGAGGAGGCACACAATACTTCAAAGAGTTCGAGAATTGTTCCACGAGTAATTTATCTAAGCATTGTAAAATTGGGTAATGAAATATAATTTAGTTATCACAATTAATGTGGATAGAGACATCCTGGATAATTAAATTGGATTTAGTTATCATGTATATGATTAATGTGGATAGTACTATCCGCAATAATCATGGATAATGTGAATATGATCCACGATACCCTGTAAAAAGTTAATTGTGAATGAGATTCACAAAATATATGTTAATATGAATTGAATTCACATTACATTAATTTAATGTAACTATGATTTACATTAAATATTGGATGGAAGAATTTAATTCTTAATTGTCAATGGCATAACTACAATTATGACAATTAATTTGAAATTATTAGGTGATTATTCAATTATTGAATTAAAAGATAAAGTGGATAAATTAATTGACTCATTCCACTTTGATTTAGAGTGACGTCCATTGGTTTGAACCATGTCGGACATCCACCCTAAATATAGTAAATGGATGGAGCCCTTTTAATTCGAATCCACTTATTGATTAATTGATATAATTTGGAGAGGTTTCAAATTATCTCTTTATATTTTCTTCTGTGTTTTTTTGTGAATTAAAAAGAAACACAATTTAATCTAAACAATTGATTATTGAAATCAAATGGATAGGGATCCATGGACTTCCAAAATGCTATAAAAGAGAGGCTAGCCCTAGCCCTTCTTACATAAGTTACATGCAATTGTTGTATAAATTAAATTCTCTCTCTCCACACGTTCAATATATCTCTCCATAACCGTAGCCCCCCCCCCTGCTCAAGGTTGATGGAGATCGTGATCGTTGTTGTACTGTTGGATCGGTTGCTCGAGGAGCTCCATTTCTGTCGTGCATTGTGCTCATGAAGAAGACAAGTGATTTCCTGAGACAAATTCAAGAGATTGCTTGCTTGGATTGTCCCTTGGGATTACGGGAAGTACATGACTCATCATCATGCCCGCATGTGCACTCTAATCGGATCGAACTTGAGTCATGAGGCTTCTTCGTTTAGAAATTTTGAGGATTACAACCACGCTTCAAGATATTTTTTTAATGAATCCAAGGATGATATGCAAAAGTAAATAAGTAGCCTCTTTTTTAGAATTTTTTTCAAATGTTTTTTTAATTTTCTGGTACACCTCCTATTTTACAACAAATTTTACAAAAGTATTATTTACAAGAATTTTACAAAAGTATGCACATTGTTGTACAAATTGTACATCTTATATACAATATACATATTATACAAGTGTCCTTTACAAAAAGATTTTTTTATCAATTTTACCCACCCCGTAATTATTGCATAATATATATGAAAATACACGAAAGCACGAGATATGGGTAAAATATATATGTAATATATACACGCCCCCTATACTTAGCATGCGTTATGTTCTCAGAACACAAGAAGCGAGGAAAAGACATTGCTCGTGCTAAGCGTAGGAGAGCTAAAATAACAAAAAGTATAAAGTCGATCCGCCCCCTATACTTAGACTATGGTCAGCCTAAGTGTAGAAGAAGAGCAAAAAAATGGGGCCGACTAGGTCAAGAGGAGAAATAGATGGATAAATATACATGGCGGGCATCGGTCCTCTGTATACTTTGGCTCTGGTTAGCCTAAGTATAGGACATGAGTGATTGTGAGCACTGATGAGATATGAAGGATATACAGAGAATGGTGAGTGGGGAACGATAACAAAGACTATACAAGATGGGCCGCGAATGTACAAGGATCAAGAAGGTTTGTGACGAACCTTCTTGCAGGAGCGAGTAGGTGGGTAATATTCATATGTGTCGCTGTCGGAATCATCTTTAGATGAATAATAATGAGGTGAAAGGATCGTCCAACGAGGGGTCGACACACAACTGCTTGCTCAGATATGGTTTAAGAACAGGCAAACTGAGCTCACTCATATAAATCACCTCTTCCGGACCCGATGAGGATTCCTCAGAAAATTCCTTCTCCGGTATGTTGATGGAGACTTTCTTAGTCGTTTTTCTAGAACGTGAAGCATTGAGAGGGAGAGGAAAGTGACGTGCCTTGAAGGGTTTGGGGGAACACCTCGAGGAATCAATTCTTGACTTCCTCTCACTAGATAATCGACTAGAGGAAGGAGCAATCATGTTTTTTGGTGGGGTCAATTCAGTCCTAGTTGTCTGCTTTGAAGGTCCGGGATGAGGTGCAGTGCTGACCTTGGTTTCCTCATCAGACGAGTCACCATATAAATTGTAAAATTCCTGAAGGGTCAGCACACTTCTCGGGTAGGAGCTAGTGTTCTCAATTGGCTTGGCATTGATGGGCTCATTTATTAGATTATCGAAATGGTCAAGGCAATCAGAAAAGGTTGTGTCCGACTCGGGGATAGCTTCTGATTGTGTAGGAAACTGGTCAGGTGGAAAGCCGTAGTTCCTTCCACTTTCGAGGGGAGAGAGATTGGTCCTCTTTAAGCATGTGCTGTCGACGATGCCTATATTCTTCTGGTCCACTTGAGTGCTCCCGATGGACATGAGAACGAAGATTGAATCCATGATGTGACAATTTTTCTAGACAAATGCTAGCCGGGGAAAGGGAGGGATCCATCTCATTGACTAAGACTTCATCACGGACAATGGCAGACGACAGACTTGGCATTCTGAGTCTGGAGAACATGAACAAGACTCTTCTACCAAAGTGGATTTTCAAGCCTTAGGGGAAGGACTCGGTGTGTCGCCTTATGCAGAATATCTATGGTATTGACGATACTCTGTCAACGTAATCTGTTTAGTCTCCTTTACTTTAGAATGGCATTTCAAATCTTATACATGAGATGGGCACTTCCCTTCGGCCAGTCGTGGGCAACAAAGAGTCATTCCTTTTTTTGATTTGATAATTAGTCTGGATCCGGTTTACTATGCGGCCACTACCCTAAACTGTATGCTCTTTCCAGTGATCGGTCTCTTGTGGTTGCTCAGGCTTGGATGACGATACTTGGGCTCCCCCCTTTCGAGTCGATTATTCTGAGTAGAGGTTGGCCGAATTCTATGGCATGATGAAGGATTTAGAGGATGTTGAGGGCCCTTCCTCTGTGAGGGATCATTGGGTCTATGATGATGGCCCCTTTCCAGTCAAGAAGTTGTATCGAGCCTTCTCGCGTACATAGAATTCAATGTAAATGGATCTTACCGAGATTGTTTGTTGATATTGAAGAGTAGGATTTTGCACAGAGTTAAGGTGTTCGTTTGGTGCATGTATGCGAAGGCGCAAGTGCATGCATTCGGTGTCTTAGGACATAGGACTCCAACGTCATTTGTAGATCCATTTGGTTGTTTTGTGGAAACTCTCAGGAGGATATCGTTCTTCCTTTCATTCTGCTATGTGCCAAGGTTCAGGAATGCGATATGCGTATGCATTCAGACATGTCACTGAATAGCGATCAAGATGTATGAGGGGCATATGCTTGGAATATGTGTTTTATGCCGTTTTCTAAAATTTAATTTAAAAATAAATTAATATCCACAAAAAATTAAAATAATATTATCATTTACCTTTATGTTCAAGAAATACATATCCATCAACTTTTGATCGTAATATCATGCATGGGAAGAGTTTTAAAATAACAAAAATCACTGTTGTAGTACCACCTTATTTATACATCACTCTACTATATTGCTAAGGTGAAGTAGGGAGGAGAGTAGATTTTTCATATGATCAAGAATTACGCTATTGAAATGGAAGCTTTATTCGTAATTTAAGTTTCAGTGAGTATAAGTTTTAGTGCATATGTTCAAGAAATTACATGATTATAGTCGAAGTACAACATGGATGATATAAGTTGTAGGATTACTTGAGTGCAAGAATCGATGGTTATCACTAGTGGTGATAATCGAAGAGCAACATCGACGAGATGGTGATCGACAGAGGAGGCGGAGCAGCACACGAAACGATCAACCGAGCAAAGGAGCAAACTCTCAAGCGAACTCTAGGAATAGTCCGATGTGCATGAGCATTAATTCTCGGGCGGTGAACATGAAAAGAGATGATTTTTCATTTTAGGCTTTAAATTTTTCGTTCCCGAGTAGGAGAACATGAGCGGGCTGTGGAGAAGTTAATCCGATATTAGTTTATTAGTAATATGTACATGGATCTTGTAAGCTCTGATTAAAAAGTTGGGCGCATAGACCCGCCTAATCGCCTCCCTAGGAGCATATAATGGAATTATTGAGGAAATCAGATCAGTTCTATTGGTGCATGCGCATATGTGGCTACCTATGCGACCTATTTCCTAAACAATGCTCTGGGTTATTTGGTGCTGGGAATGAGTCTATTTTCAGCGGTCAGTGTACTAATGTACTGGAGCATTGTATTCACTTGGCTTAGTCATTTGTACCGTAACATTATAATTTTTTTAAATATATCTGTAAGGTGGCTCTTAACTTGGGGCTTCACCCTTTTTCTTTAAAAAAAGGCATGCTAATGTCAAGGTATCGTATCTACGAATTAGGTGTAAATCAGTTATCTGTGAAAATTATCCAATATTATAATTGCTGGAATTGGTTAAAAAAGTGGCGGACCATTGTTCAAACCATGTCAAAACTTTCAGTGATTTGTATCAAAGAGGTTGTGAAAATGAAGCAGGGGCTAGAACAAAAAAAACATTTGCCATGTTAATTGTTCAAACCGTTTGCCATATGTGATATGTCACAACGACTTACATTTCAAAAGAGATCTTGGGTCATACCTAGATTCCTTCCTATGCTTAGCGTATCATTTTTTCGACTTAGCCTTCCGCAAGTAAACATTTATTGTACTATGAAAATATGTTTGAGCACTTTGTCCTTTTCATGCTTATGCCTTGGTTTTTGTTATTGATTTATTAAATAAAAAAATTCTAGTTCTTCTATAGCAATTATAAATATTTTAAAAAAATATGAAATATGTACTTGATATAGAACATACCGTGTTTATTAATGCATTGTTTTACTTTAGCCATAGGAGAGGTTGATGCCCCTGAAGAAATTGCAAAGATTGGAAACCTTTTATTACAACTTTCGGGCAGGCCCATTTGGATGGCATCTTCTATACATAGTGGTGAAGAAAGAGGTTAGACGTAAATGTGTTTTTATCTTGACATCAGTTCATTGTAATGATGCTTTCTTTCCCATACTTTTTAACTGAAAATTTTCTTATCGAATTTTTATTTGGTTTTTATTTGGAACCTTCTTAATGTGGGAAAATGCTTTGTTGTTGTTATTTAGAACCTTCAGATTTTTCGACTGAGTTGATTAGTTTTACGTATCTATTTTTCAATATCAAAAAGATCAGAACTGTTTTGAGATAAATTTCTAAATAGTGTTCTTAAAAAGAACATTATTTAGGAATTTGTCTCTTTTGCATTGGCTGTCAGCTACCTAACGCGCAACCCTCCTCAATTTACCTGGGCTTGGGACCGGCTATGGCTGTTTTCAAGGATTGTCTGGGTGAGCTGCAAAGATTCAGGGATCGGATTATTGTGCTAAAATTGGCGCTCAATGAAGAAATTCTGAATATCATCTCAGTTTTTGCACCGCAAATTGATTTAGATGAAATGATTAAACACAATTTTTGCTAGGATTCGGGTAAGATTATGCAAAGAATCCCACAAAGAGAGATATTTTGTCTAGGTGGATATCTTAATGTACATTTGGGAAATGATGCTTCTGGTATGCTAGTGTTCTTGAAGGCCATGACTTCGAGGATAGAAATGAAGAGAGAAAAGTCATTCTGAATTTTGTAATGGCTTATGATTTTTCATAGAAAACACTCTCTTCAAAAAGAGGGAGGGGCATTTAATTACTTATAAGAGTGGCCTGACTAGAACATAGATATATTACTTTGCGTTGAGGAGAAGAGATCGGTTGTGTTGCAAAGACTGCAAAGTAATTCCAGTAGAGAGTTTGACAACCCAACATCGCTTGTTAGTCATGGATGTACAAATAAATGGACTGGTAAAGAAAAGGAAGGTTTCCAAGATCACTAGAACTAGATGGTAGAATCTTCAATTGAAGTAATCAGGCGTCAAGGAAATGGTTTTAGAAGACTTATCCTAGAATTGTAACGGAAGTGCAAACGAGATGTGGGAGGTGGTAACATCTTGTATTCGAAGGGTAGCCAAAGAGATGCTAGGCGAGTCAAAGGGAGAAGGTCCAGGTCAAAAGGAGGCTTGATGGTGGAGTACATGGGTGCAAGAGAAGGTCAAAATTAAAAGAGCATGTTTTAAAGCTATGTTTAAGGATAAGATAGAGAAAACTGTCACCAACTACAAATGGCGAAGAAGGAAGCAAAGAAGGATGTAAGCAAGGCGAAGTAAAAAGCTTATGAAGTTTTCTACAAAATCTCGACTCTAGGGAGGCCACAGGAATATATTCAAGGTGGCTAAAGCAAGAGAAAGAAAGACCAAAGACCTTTCTCAAGTGAGATGCACTAAGGATGAGGAAGGTCACGTGCTTGTTACTCAGAGGGATATAGAGACTAGATGGAAACAATACTTGCATAAGCTTTTCATTGGGGAAGGGAATAAAGAGATCACTTTGAGAGATTTAGCTAGTATTGAAAGTTACTTGAATTGTGCAAGCTATAGACAAATACAAAGGAAGTAGAGGATGCTTTGAAGGTTTCAAGACATGAGAATGGTGTAGGACCTGATGACATTCCTATAGAAGTTTAGAGAGTTTTAGATGATTGTGGTTTGACTAGGCTTACAAATTTATTCAATGTTATTTGGCGAAGTAAGAAAATACTTGAAGATTGGAGGAAAAGCATCGTGGTGTCTCTTTATAAGAACAGATGAGACATTCAAAATTGTTCAAATTACAGAGGTATCAAGCTGTTGAGTCACACTACGAAAATTTGGGAAGGTGTGTTCGAAAGAAGGTTGAGGAAAGTTTCCAAAGTAAAAGAAAATCATTTCGGACTCATGCCAAGTCACTCAACTATTGAAGCCTTGCTGAGGAGAACAATGATGATTTATAGAGTTAAAAGGAAGAACCACCATATGATTTTTTATTGATTTGGAGAAGGGTTGTGATTCTGTCCCATGAGAGATATTATATAGAGTTTTCGAGAAGAGACATACATGTCCTATACATTAACCTCATAAAAGATATGCATGATAGGAATTCATCTTGTGTATGGATACAGTCTGGGAATACTGGCTATTTTGACATCAACATTGGTCTGCATCAAGGTTCGTCTTTTAGTCCATTCCTTTTTACTTTGATTATGGATTAGTTGACAAGTCACATTCAGGATGAGATACCTTGGTGTATGTTAGTCGCTGATGACATTGTGTTGACTGATGAGACTAGAGATGGAGTAAATGAGAAGCTTGAGGTTTCGAGACATGCATTGGAGATTAAAGGCTTTCGTATAAGTAGGGATATAACTGAATATATGGAGTGCACTTTTGATGGAAGCAATGATGAAGGAATCGATGTGAAGATTACTGATGATAACATCCAGAATAGAGATTCTTTTTGATATCTGGGATCTATTTTACAACATGATGGGGAAATTGATGGAGATGTTAAAGTAGAGAGGAGCCTTAACTGTTATCTGTGATAAGAAAATTCCATTGAAAACTGTTAGAAAATCGGAAGCGGAAATGATAAACAGAGCATAAACAAGAAACATCAACATGGGAACAACATGATTTTACGTGGAACCCTACTCTGTGAGGAGCGGGATGAAATCACGGGAGAAGCCCTCAACGGGGCATATTTTGCATTGCTTTTTCTCATCTGTTACAGGAGGCCTGGGGCTCTTTATATAGCCTCCACAGGGCCTCCAAGTCCCACCACTGGACAATGTGAGACTAAACAACTGGATAGGAAGCGATCCATTTTTTTTTGAAAGCTCAAAAAAAGGGGGAGTCACTCGATGGTGATCGCCCCAATATATTAAAGAAAAGGAAATATACAAATGAAAAATAAAAGAGAAACTGTACAAAGACGGCCCACTGAGAAGAGGCCCACTAAGGAAGGGCCCCCCCAAAAACCATCATAAGACTAGCCAATGTCCCAATCCTGTATGAGGCGCTTGGCACGAATAATGATATTTTCTTTGTAAAACCGCTATCCGGAAAAAATCGCCTCGTTCCTCCCAAGCCAGATGCTCCACACCCGAGCGATTGGATCCAGTATAAGCCTCCTGTCCCTGCCCCTGATGGAGATCAAGCTGTCGCATAATGCTGGAAAAGAGACGTGATTGATCCATGGGAGGTCCTCCCAAATCATGCACACGTGACCGCATTCGAAGAATAGGTGAGATATTGTTTCCTGTTCCGCCCCACAAAGGCTACACAATGGGTCAACATTCGGAAAGAAAATTGCACATCGATCGCGCGTCAAAAGCCGCCCGCGACGAAGAAGCCATAAAAAAACCCCAATGCGTTCCGGAAGCTTGAGTCCCCACAAGAAGCGGCAATCACGCAGCAAAATATCATCATCGGCAATGAGCGGGGAGGAGATAACAAAATAAGCTTTACGAGAGGTGAAGGGCCCATCCTTCCAAGCCCAATGATCGCGCATAGCAGACGACCGAGGAGAGTCACCAAGGAGAGCCATTAAGGATAGGTAATCGTGAATCCGCTGATCAGTCAGGGAGGCACCGATGACAGGGTTCCAGCTACCATCGTCCCAGCAAGAGGCCACCGACGCGTCTTTGTCCTGTACCAATGCAAAAAGCCTCGGAAACAATCTGTCAAAGGCACCCCTTCCCGACCAGTCGTCGGTCCAAAAACGAAAGCAGCATCCATCGCCCAGAACCGGCGAGAACAAGGAACGAAATTGCCTGAAAGCGGCCGTCACGCCACGCCAGAAGGGAGATAGGAGGCAAACAGAATTCCCATTGAAGCCATCCAAAAAATCGGCACCAATCAGAGCGCGCAGGACATTAAGCATAAAATTTTCATCCGATCCCCACACCCTAGCCGCCCACTTGAGAAGGAGAGCCTCGTTCGCCAAATGCAGATGCCACACACCCAAGCCCCCCTGATGCTTGGGCCGAACCACGTCATTCCATCCCACAAGGTGAACCCCACGTCTCCCCTCCCCCTTGCAGCCCCACAAGAAACCACGCAAAATTCTTTCGAGCCTAAGGCGTATCCCCTTAGGCATACCACAGATCGTGAAAGAATATATATGAATAGAGGAAAGCACGACCTTCAAAAGCACCAATCGCCCCCCCCCAGTCAGCATCGCAGCACGCCACCCCGCGAGGCGCCCCTCCATCTTTTCCACGACAGCCTTCCAATCACGAAGACGTGAACGCCCAATCACCAGCGGTAAGCCCAGATAATCAAAGGGAAGAGAGGAGGGACCGGAGCCAAGGAAATGCGAGCAAGCCATAGTCTCCGTATTGGACATACCGAATGGCACCATTTTAGATTTCGCCACATTAATCACCAGGCCCGAAACCTCACTGAACAGTTCAACAATAGTGGCCATACCAGCAACAACATCGGTTCTCCCCTCCACGAAACACAAGGTGTCGTCAGCGAACTGAATGCTTGGGACATGGAAATCCCCAATATAACATCCCCGAGTCAAGCTGGCCGAAGCCACGCCCTCAATCATGCGAGGGAGGACGTCAACCGCCAAGACAAACAGTAGAGGGGCCAAGGGACACCCCTGACGAATTCCCCGCCTTGGCTGGAAGAAGCCCCCAATTGGGCCCCCGTTGAGCAATAAGGATAAGGAGGCCGTGGAGACACACCTCCGCATCCAAGCAATCCACGTCGGGGGGAAGCCCCGCCGCCTCAAAACGGACCACAGAAATCTCCAATCCTGGCAATCGTATGCCTTTGCAAAGTCAATCTTCCATAGAATCCCCTTGGAATCGGACCTACGCCACGCCGCGATGAGCTCGGACGCCACAGCAAAGCAGTCAGAGATGTGACAGCCACGGATAAAAGCCGCCTGTATGGGCGAGACAAGGGACGACAGCAAGGGGGAAGGCGCCTAGCCAAAAGTTTAGCAATGATTAAATAAATGCCGTTTGAGATAGAAATCGGCCTGAAATCTTCAATGTGGTTAGCCGGGTGAACCTTGGGAATCAACACGATCAGGGCCTTGTTAATCTTATCAAAACCATAGTTGCCGTTGTAAAAGTCGTGCGCCACCTCCAAAACATCACCGCCCACGAGATCCCAGAAATCACGATAAAATGCTATAGAGAACCCATCCGGGCCTGGGGCGGCATCCATATTAAGATCCCACAGCGCAGCTTTAAGCTCCTCCAACGAGAAAGGCCGCATAAGGTCGGAAGTATCCGATACAGAAATCGAGGGGGCCCCCTGCCCCAGCCACCGCCAACGGCGAGGCGCCCTTGTCCCAAAGGCGAGCTTGAAATGATCAATAAAGGCAGAGCCGACATCTCGATCCCCCGAAATGGAAGAGCCACCAACGATGATAGAGCGAATGGAATTACGACGACGCCTCCCACTGGCGACCCGGTGGAAATAGGCAGTGTTCGCGTCCCCCTCCTTGAGCCAACGCAAGCGAGACCGCTGCCTCCATTCAATCGACCTTTTTTTGTCCTCAGCTTTGACAATATCAAGGCTATTAGCACGATCCAAAAGCTCCTCCTCCGTTAAATCGCGCACATCCTCCTCGCGGTCCAGGCGCGAAATGATGGCTTCCGCCGCACTCCTAGCCTCTACATGCGCAAGACGAGTAGCCTTCTTGAAAGCCGCCAACGTCGACCGTAATGACGTTAATTTCTGATCCAATCGAGCAGCTGCAGAACCGACGGAGGTGGACTGGCGCCAGTGAGTATAAACCAGTTCCTTAAATCCCGGCTCCAATAGCCAACATCTCTCATAACGAAATATACCCCGGCGCGGAAGCGCATCCCCAGAGTCCCATATAATAGGATTATGGTCCGAAAAAGAGCGCGGGCGAGAGTCCACCCCGCATAAAGGAAATAATTCCATCATCTTACTATTCGCCAAGAACCTGTCGATTCTCGAGCGAGAAGAACGATTCCGCCAAGTATATGCAATGTCAGACAGCACGAGCCCCTCCAGGGCCAAATCAGAGATAAATGAGATAAAGTCATCGGAGCCAGGGTCCCGGCCGCCATGTCCACGCGGCCGATCCAAAGAAAGAGCAGTAACGTTGAAATCCCCCCCAGGAGCCACGGGGTATCCGCAAAATCAGAGGCCAACCCACGCAAATCATCCCATAGTTCCCTCTGGAGCAAGTGACATGAAGGAGCATATATAGCGGAGAAGGCAATGTTAACATTTGAATCCACGCGAGACAAAACCACAGTCAAAGAGTGCCTCCCCACACGTATAGAGGAGAAATTGAAGGTCCCTGAACACCAAGCAAGAATGATTCCACCCGATGCGCCAGAGGCATCAACAGAACGAAAGTCGTCAATTGCAAGAGCTCCAAAAGATCGCCACAAGTTGCCGTCGACACCCGAAAGCTTTGATTCTTGAATAAGCACAACGTCACATTCCCAATCATTGAAGCGCATCCCCAGGGCCCGGCATTTGTCAGGATCCCCGAGGCCCCGAACATTCCAAGAGAGGATCTTCATTAACAACCACTGGAGTGTCCCCCAATAGGAGCTAGGCTGGCTGCCTCGGCCACCGCATCCCGCAGAGTTGCGCAAGAAGAGACCAAAGGGGAGTGAAGGCGAGAACGAGGTCTCCTACTGTAGCAAATACCGAACCTGGAAGAAGAAGAGACCACATGCGCAGAGAGGGCTTCCCCAAGTCCAAGATCAACAACAACATCGGCAGCGAAGGGTTCCTCCATCGAAGTTTGGAGAGGCTCTCGAATCAGAGAGATAGCCGTGGGAGTCCAAAGAGGAGGAGGTATGGGAGACTGAGCGAAAACCGGGGATGATTCGAACTCCACAAGAAGAATGCACCGAGACCGCACCGGTGACCCGCCTTACCCGAGAAGCACACCCGCGAAGGGGACCGGATTAATAACCGGGTCAAGAGATTTCGACAGCTGAGGCCCAGATCCGAACCGCATGGATCCACGTGCTGAAGAGTCCGCAGAACCACCATGCCCGATAGGCACAACCGCGAAAGGCTTCGAGATATTAACCGGATCATGAGAGACCCGCACCTGCGGCCAAGAGCCGAATCGCATGGAGCCATCATGGCCAAAACGTGCATGATTGCGCACGTGGCCCGAGATCTCATTAGGAAAGCCAGCAGACGTCAGAGGAGTCGGTTGCAGGGAAGAGGAATCGACCTCGGCAGCCCCAAAGGAAGAAACAATACGCCTGATAGGATCTGAACACGTCTTTCTAGAAGACCGCACGAACAACGGGAAGCGATCCATTTACCCTCCTACAACACAATAGACACACATAACAAATACTCTCAACACTCCCCCTCAAGCTGGAGCATGCAATGCTCAGATTGGACAAACAGAAAGCGACTCAACTCAACGCTACAGGACACTACGGACAATATCAACCCAACTCACACATTGCTGCAGTCGAGGACGTTGCTTCTCATGCCGTGCAGGTGAGGAGGATGAGCGGGCTGGAGTGTGAGTCAACTGAAGACTCGGAATCTGACCATCGAGTCTGAAACTGCGCCTGAAGTCTCCTCGTCGGAGAACTGGGTCTCTCCCATCTGGCTCAGAGAATGGTGCTCTACTCTGGAGTACGTATGATACCACATGAAAACCCTTTCCCTCAATGGCATAGGGAATGGTCCTCTGCTCTGGAGTCCCTATGGCTCACATGAAAACTCTGGCTGAACAACAAGAAGAAGAATGATGAGGACCACTGAACAAACAATGGCAAAACATCTGCTCATCTGAAAGGAAGACCGCATCCATGTGCGTGTCTGAAACTGAAGACTCGGAAATATTTGACGTCGAGTCTGAAACTGAACTGTAGAGTCTGAACATTTGGTTGGTCTGTAAATCTGGATATGGATATGGAGAATCTGAATAGATCTGTGACTCTACATATACTCCCCCTTTCTCCCATACTTGTCGGAAAACAGACTAATCAACAAAGTTGGGAGAAGACAACATAATGGGGAAAACAAACATGAAATTTGCGGCTTTTTTTATAAGCCGTCATTTTTTTTGTAAGCCGTTCCATTTTTTTACGGCTTTTGCATCATTTTTTTTGAAATCATTTTTTTTTAAATTGCGCGCGGCTTCTTTTTTTTTAATGCACGTGCCTTTTTTTTCTCAACTCTCTTTTTTTTTTCTTTTTTTCTTTTTTTTAACTGACACTGCCCCACCTTCTTTTTGTTCTTTTCTTTTTTTTTGTTACATGTCGGCCTACTTAGGCCGTTACAAAGCAGCAAAACACATTTTTTTACTAAAACCTGGGCCTACTTCCCATTGGGAACCTATCTTCAATGATTGCTGCCGCCGCCCCCAAAGGGGGGGTTCTCTGTTTCTTCACACGCTGCCCCTTCATATGCGTCAATATATATATATTTTAAATAAAACGGGCTACGGTGCCCCTAGGGTTGGGAACCCCTCTCTTTCACAAACACCACCGCCGCTAGAGAGATGGAAGGGCACGTCGCGCGGTGATGGACGAGGAGGAGGCGGGACTTCGCGCGTTTGCGCCTGAGGATTGACTTCGGCGCCGCAGAGACCTGATGCGCGATGGGAGAATCTAGCGCCGCTTGTGTTTTGAAGCAGCATCGAGAGGAGCCCTGCGTGGGGATGTGCCGCCCTCGCCCAGAGATTGCAGAACGGCTCCGCCAACAGCGGGCGTGTGCGCACGATGCGCCACTGCATGGAGGTACGTGATGGGATGGGCTCGCGCGGGCGCCGTGAGGGATCTGGAGGAAGCGCGGAGAAGCGCCGCTCTGGGGTGCGTGCTCGGGGCGCACGATGCGCGAGGAAGGCTGTGCCTTGCGCCGCCTGCGCAAGGGCATCGATGGGTTGGAAGGGCACTGCTCGCCTGTGCAAGGAAGAGGCAAGGTTGGAGGAACTCCTTACGCCTGCGGGCGCATGGAGATCTTGGAGATGTTGATCCGTTCCTGGAGACCGAAGGGTGCGGAAATGCCCTTTCTGCCTGGAGCCTGGGCCGCGTGAGGACTAGGGGCGCCGCCGGTGGTGAGATTCTTGTGCCTGAATGAGGTCCTGGGCGCCGTCTTCTACAAACCGGGATTCTCCGCCTGGAGCAGGAGGCTGGACTCGCCATCTTTATTGGATCTGTGGAGCACGAGAAAAGCTACGGCCCTGGAGTCTTCGCCTTCGACTGCGGCTTGGGGCATCTTCATTTCTGACGGATGCTGGAGGGCGGGGTTCGCCAGCAGACCGCGCAAGGATGCACCATGATGAAACCCTGGCGATGAACATGATGACGGCTAGGGTTGATCGAATGTGCCGCATCAGGAAAAACTCAAGAACTTGAATCAATCATTAGGTTTCAATAGAAACCTTAGATCCCACATAGAACTTGAATAAATCTCAAATGACAGAAAATCGAATCTCGAACACCAATATTGAATATGAAATCCTCGAGAAACGAACCCGCTCTGATACCATGTTAGAAAATCTGAAGCGGAAGCAGAAACGATAAACATAACATAAACAAGAAACATCAACGTGGGAATACCATGATTTTATATGGAACCTTACTCCGTGAGGAGCGGGATGAAACCACGGGAGAAGCCCTCAACCGAGCATATTTTGCATTGCTTTTTCTCATCTGTTATAGGAGGCCTGGGGCTCCTTATATAGCCTCCACAGGGCCTCCAAGTCCCACCACTGGACAATGTGAGACTAAACAACTGGATGGGGTAAATGGATCCTGGAGGGATCCATTTACCCTCCTACAACACAATAGGCGCACATAACAAATACTCAACAAAAACCAAAGGAAAGTTTTACAAAGCAGCCGTGAGAACTGCTCTGTTCTATGGATCTGAATGTTGGTATGTGAACCATAGACATGGGTAGAGAATGGCCGTAGCAGAAATGAAAATGCTAAGGTGGATGTGTGGACACACGTAAAGATCGGATTCGTAATGATGCAATCAAAAAGAAAGTTGGTGTAGCTCCGATCGAGGATAAGATGCGAGAAAACCGCTTAAGGTGGTTTGGTCTTTTGCAAAGGAGGTCAACTGATGCATCAGTTAGGAGATGCTAGTTTTGTGATGTTTAGCCGGTTAAGAGAGGGTGAGGAAGGCCCGAGAAGCATTGGAATGAGACTAATATGAAGGGATCTTAGTTTTTTTGGATCTATGCCCGAGAATAACCGAAGATAGATCTGAACGGAGGCAAAGAATCCTTGTAACTGACCCTACTTAATGTGGGAAAATGGCTTTGTTGTATATATTCTTCAATATTTTCTGAAAAGTTAACAAATTGGTGCATCCACATTTTTTAAAAGGGTAGACATTTGTGGATGAGGGAAAGATGGGGCAAGAAGTAAAGGATTGAATTTGAATATGTTGTGCAGGTTTTCGGATAGGAATGCACATCCATGCTTGGGGGGAGGAGCAGAGAAACAGTCCTAGCCTCTCAAGAGAAGAGAAGAGGTTCGGAATTGGAATGTAGGGTAGAACAAGAGAGAAAAATATGGGGAGGAGAGAGATGGATATGGTCAATGGCTACACCTTAATAAATCAGTCTTAATTATTTTCAATCTATCCCCATTGAAAAGAGTAAAACTCTTTTATATGAGTTTTACAAGGTCGTTGCATGACGAAAAAAATCAATTATGGACCAAGGATTTCCTTAGTGAAATTACAAAAATGCAATTAAAATAAACAAAAACATCTTGCAAAAGATAAAAAATTGAAAGCTTAGCTTGCATCAATTCCTTCCCATCTTGAACAATTATTTTTCAAATGTGTTTCTTCAATATTGTCCTCAACAATTACTCAAAGTTCCGAAGTTGGATTATTTTGGTGTAAAACCAGAATTTAAGCACTTATTCTAAGTGGTTAATTTTTTACATGTCCGCTTAGACCTTATAGTTAGGAACCAGATTGGAGACCTTCTACAATTTCCTTAAAAATTGGCACTTCATATTAGTTGGTAGATGTTTTATGATAAGTATGCTCATTGTCATCCTATATATTTATTTTGGAGGAAGAAATGGGAGAACATAGAGAGGGTGACACAAAGGAAAGGATTGCATGGATGGAAGGGAGGGTACAAGCGATTGTGAAGAGAAAGGAGGAATCATGCATACCTGGCAGTTTAGGGTGTAGCAGAGGGTGGGTGGTCGTGGCAATGGTTGCTCTGGGTCGAGTTCTAGGTCCGACGACATTGCTAGGCTCGAGGAGGATGGCGTTGTGGTTGGGCTGAACCAGGGACATGGTTCTGATGATGAACACCAACGATGCTGGGGAGACACGAAGGTGCCTATGTGGGTGAATGCACAACGAAGAAAGGTCTCACCATTTGGATGGTGGTGTCCCTGTGAGGGTGCCGAAGAGTAAGGGTGGCGGTCCATAATGGTGTGAATGAAGCGTCACACCACATCAGAGCAACACTAGTGGTGCTTTGGTGTTGTGGTGAAGGTCATGCTGTGTAGGTATGCAAATGGGAGTTGATGAGTGTTGGCTGTGGAGCCACAATCTATTGTAGGATGGAATGCACAATATAGGATATTTGGAAGAGTAAGGCATGCCACAATATGTCCCTCTGATTGAGACTAGCATGGCAAATCATTATAGTGCCATGTTGATATTATGTAATCTGTATTCATAAAAGAGATTTGGCAGCGATTCCACTTATGTTGGAAAAATGATGAGAATTATATCATTCCATGGAACCCTAAGGCTCTCTTATATAGAGAAGAGACCTATGGGTAAATTACATAAGCTAGATAGAAATAAAGTAAAGTAAGAAAATATTACAGAAACATAAATATATATCTCTACACTCCCCCTCAAGATGGAGCATAGATTTCAATCATGCTTAACTTGGATAAAATTTTCTGAAAAGGTCCTCTGAGTAAAGCCTTGGTGAAAATATCTGCACTTTGATCTCTTGAACTGACATGTGAAGTAGAGATAAAGCCTTTCTGGATCATGTCCCGTGTACAGTGGCAATTTACCTCAATATGTAGTTCTCTCATGAAAGGTAGGATTGTTTGCAATAAATAAAGCAACCGGTTATCACATTGTAACTACATAGGAAAAGGTACATCTATATATAAGTTCGCTAGCATTGCTCAGACCCGCATCATTTCTGTGCTCCCTTGTGCCATGGCCCTATAATCTGATTCAACACTTGACTTGGCAACCACAATTTACTTCTTACTCTTCCAGGATACTAGAGGGCTGCCAACAAATACATCGAAGCCTGAGGTAGACTTCCTGTCCTTAGGACATCCTGCATAGTCTGTACATACTGTGATAGTAAACTGACTAACTCACCTAACAACAAAGGAGATATCTGGCCTAGTGATAGTAACGTATATGAGCTTTCTCACCAGTTCTCTGTATCTTCTCCTGTCTATCTCCTCTGTATCATCATCGTGTAGTCTCATGCTGGGATCCATAGGAGTAGTATCAGGTCGAAACCCAGTCATGTCTGTCTCAACTAGCATGTCCGTAACATACTTTCTTTGGATCATCACAAGACCCTGTTGATTCCTGACAAACTCTAACCCCAAGAAATATCATAGGGTACAAGATCCTTAGTGAGAAATTGTTGGCCCAGAAATTCCTTTGCCCTCTTGATCTCTTACACATCATCCCCTGTGATAAGTATGTCATCAACAGACTATAATAACAACTGTACCTCTGGAGGTTCTCTGTACAAACAATGAATGACATGCATTTGATCTTTTGAATCCCTGCTTATCAATCAGATTCGAGAGCTTTCAAAACCATATCCTTGGATTCTGCTTAAGTCCTTGTATTGCCTTGTGAAGTCTACGAACCTGCTGACACTCCCCCTCAACACCAAACCCCGGAGGCTACTGCATGCAAACTTCTTCCTGGAGACCACCATACAAGAATGCATTTTTGACATCAAGCTAAAATAAAGTCCAATTACACACTACAACAACTGAGAGAAGAACTCGTAGAGTGGAGTGGTAGACATGGGAAAAAGTGTCTAGATAATCCACCCTATAAGTATGAGTAAATCCTCATGCAATAAATCTGGCCTTGTAATGATCAAGACTCCCATTTGTGTGGTGTTTCACTGTAAACACCCATTTGCAACTGACAATATACACCTTATTGGGAGCGAGGACCAAACTCCATGTATCATATGACTGTAGTGCAATCATTTCTTCTTTCATGGTCAGATACCACCGATTGTCTCTCAAGGCCTCCTAGTAATTCAGTGGGATCTCCACGACATATAGAGTAACAACAATCTCCTGAATTCCCCAGACAAGCGATCAAAGGAAACTTGAGAAGCGAGAGAATAGGAGGCACATGTACGCTTCTGTTTCCGAAGTGTAATAGATACTTCCGGGTCATTGAGAATCTCCTCAATTTGTAAGCCAACCTCTTGCAAAAGTTCGTGCTCAGACACATTTCAGACCCATCATTAGAAACGTTGTGTTCAGAACAAACCTGAGGCGTGCTGGATGACGGGCGATGACCATGAGCAGAAGTCGGCCAGCATGTATAGTATCGTGTCACGTGTAGAGCCATGACTATGGGAGGTGACGATACCAGGCGAGGTGATGGAGGTGGAGGAGGAGGTGGAGGTAGGAATGGAGTGTGAACCGCATGCGCCTATGGTGGCGATGGGCTTGTACGAGGAGGTGACATGTAGACCTCATCATCTGAATATGATGAAGTCAACCTATCACATGTAGGAGAAAAATACATCACCGATTCAAAAATGTGACATCAACGCTAAGATTTATTTCCTGTGCAATTGATTATAACATCTATATCCCTTCCGCGTCTTATAGTACCCAACAAAAACCCAGTCGACAAGTCTAGGAGAGAGCTTATCAAGACATGGAGACGATTGATGGACAGAGAGGCAATAGAACCAAAAACACGAGTGGGTGTGAATAACTCCTATGGAAAATGTCAGGGAGAAAGGAATTTTCTCACCTAGAATAGACAGGGCATACGATTCACAAGATAACAAGTCATAAGAACTGCATCATCCCATAATGAATGTGGGGACACGACTCTGAATCAGAAGGATTCGAGTAACATCAAGTAAATGGCGATGCTTTCTTTCTGCATTACCATTCTGTTGAGAAGTTATAGGCACACGATGTTCGATGAAGAATACCACGGGATGAAAAGAATTGTGAAAGTGCATGAGTACATAATTCCAATGCATTATCAGTTCTCACAAATTTGACAGAAGAAGAGAACACATTATGCACTTCATTGATAAAAGTTGCAATCACATTCCTAGCCTCAAATTTATTCTTCAATAGAAAGACCCTTGATAAACGAGAAAAATCATCAACATCAACTAGATAAACATGTATCCCTAGTGGATTGGAACACGACTTAGACCCTAAATGTCAACATGAAATAACTCAAAAAGGGAGCTATTGCTCTGACTCTGACGACTAGGGAAGACAACCTGATGGTGCTTTCCCACTGACATGCCTCGCATTGGAAGGATGAATGAGGTGAGATCTGAGGGAGAACTTGACACATCTTTTGAAGAGGAAGGTGGCCAAAGCACAGGTACCACATGAGTGGAGAGATTGGTCCTATAGAATGAACCGTTATCGAACTGTCTTAGCTCACCAAATTGTCTCTTATGATCCTCCACCCGATGATCTAGTAGAACTCATTGCAGAACTCATCCATGAACACCTCCCTAGTGTGGGCTCAATCAAGTGCTCTTTAGTAGCGTACCTCCAATGCTCGACAAATTCTGCTAGTAACTACTCCGCGAAAGTCTACCATGTTTTATCTGGTGCTTGTATCATCCTGAGAACCTTGGACATGTAGTCCATCCACAACTCACTCTCGTTTAGTATAGAGGTGCTGAAGAAACATGACACTTGAGCCCTTTAGTAATCAATGTAGGCACCGTGGTGATTCTGCAAAGCATTCAAATCCTCAGACGCTTCCAGCTCCAGAGACACCGAAAGATGAATATTATCCTCCTTGCGAGAGGGACAATACAAGTAGTAGTCATGTTTCTAGAGCCGTTGCTCTGTCACCTCTTGGTGCTGCCATATGCCTTGTAGGGCATGTAGCAATAAAGCCAAATGCTATGTCATAATAAGGTTTACTCGAGCAACATAGTTCTGCAAAGAAAATCGTGACATTAATACTTAGAGAAACATGGACATGGTATTTAACTTATGCAATTCTCCTTGGACTCGAGTTAGAGTTGAAAGATTCTAGATACTATCCCAAATTTCGAAAATTGATGAGAATCTAACATATATGTGAGGGATGGAGCATCTGTGATACCAATCCGTAGAGCAGCGATATAATGTTAAATCGATGTATGCATCACTTATTTCTTTACTTTGGTTATTCTTTTGTTGTTTGTGTATTTTGAATGTGAATCTGGTGGTGTTCACATGCTGGGTTGACGAGTATCAAAATCTTATGAGTTTCGTAATGATTCAAGCATCATCCCTGCAAGGGGGCGGGACACCACAACAATTATATAAACGTGGAAGTAAATTTCATATTCGAGATTTCCTAATGATGTATAAAACCTAAAAAGAAGTGAAACCATAAGAAACCTCAAAGGGAATGAGACCACGTAAATAGACATGGATATATATATATATATATATATATATATATATATATATATATATATATCAACATGACATCTCTATTTCTTGGCTATGTCAAAACATAAATTGTTAGGGAATATATGCAGATTCAAGATCCAAGTACCATGCTCTTATGTTTAGTCCTACACCAACTATTGATGGGACTTTGCTGTTTTGGTAGGGGCTATATATAGACCCTTTACCCATTATAATATTTAAGAAACTTAATAGACTATCAAGCCCTTTGTGGTGTTTTCTTCCCACTCCTTTAGGAGTAGGATTCCACGTAAAACTCCGAGTGTTCTTATTTTTATTGTTCTTGAATTGATTCGTGTACACATTTCTTATTCTCACATGGTATCTGAGCAAGTCGGTCTTGAATTTATCCTTTATCTTGGAGATTCAATGTTATTTACTTGTGTTTTTTATGATCTCCAAGTCGGCTTTGGGTTATATCAAATCGAAGAGTTTTGGCAGTATAGAAGAGTAGCTGCTACTCTAAGATCTCAGCAAAGTGCAAGGCCGAAATCGTTGATTGATGGAAGAAAGGCGGTGTTTCAAATCATGGGTTCTTCTCCTACTGGGAACCCTAAAGAAGTGGGAGTTGTTTAGTCCTTTGACGCTTGTTATGGGTTGTAGGTTTAGTCTTTTTTTTTCTTTTGTTGTGTTTTATGTTTTATTTAAGCTCTATTCCTTGTATTGGCCTTGATAAGTACTAAGGGTGCGTTTGGTACGCGGGTTAGGGTGGGTTAAACTGGTAGAGGGTAAGCCATTTTGTGTTTTGGTGTTTGGATAGAGGTTAAACTGGGGTGGGTTTGTTGTGATATGATTGTATTGAAGTTTGGAAAAGTGAGTAGTTATGTGATGTGATTTTATTGAAATTTGGAAAAGTGAGTTGAAGTGGAGTAGTTTATATTTTTTATACGATATGATGTTATAATATATTATTTTTTGATGGAATTGATGAAAAGAGAATTGACTTATTTGATGTATTAGAAAAGAGAAAAAGTGGGGCCCACATGGGAGAGAGAAAGAAGCGGGTTAAGGGGGGTAAACCCCCAAAAGGGGTGGGGGGGTGTTAACCCCCTACCCGATCAGGCCCTAAGTGCGCTTAAAAGATTATGACTAGCATAGCAGAGCCATTGTATGAAAGAAATGAATGTGCTACAACAAGCAAAAAATGTGCTGGAATACGACAACAACAAGGCTTTTCCCATATTAAGTACGGTCGACTAAAAAAAAGGTGCTGGAATGAATTAAAGAAGACCACTATAGAAAATAAGGGATGCCCAAACAAATGATAGAAGATATTAAAAAGAGGGTGTTTGGCTTCACTTGTGGGCTTAACTTTTGGGCCCAGGTCACATCCTATTGGATTCAAAAATGAAGTTTCTGTTAAAAATGAGAACTAAAAAAAGGAGTGTTGCATTAAAAAAGGCGGTGAATGAAAGTTCAAGAAATGGAGATTGGAATCGTTATTATTTATGGAAAAAAGAGAACGAGTGGGTGAAAATGGATATGAAAAATAGAGGAAAATAACAATGTTCAGGAAGATGGTATGCGGTAGTCAGACGGAGGGGTCACTGCATAGAGAGTATGCGGTATGCGAGGGAGTATGCTGGTTTTAAGCGGTTTGGTATTTTTATGATTAAAAAAATAATAAAAAATATTTAATGTTATGTAATATCCTCTAAATATTATATCTCGTGGTTATAATAATAATAGTAAATTACACAAAAGTCCCTGAACTATCCTCCCAATTTTAACTTAGTCCCTCAACTTTCAAAAGTAACAAAGTGATGCAGTCTTTTCTAACAGGACAAGGAGATTGCCGTGAAGTCTTTTCGTATTTGGACAAAATTAACCCCCCCCCCCCCCCCCCACCATCGACCCTGGTTACTCCGCCTGCCTTGCTCGTGCCCATCGCAACCTCATCATCTCCAACATCACCTCCTTCGCCATCATGGGCCTCTTCGCCAACATCCACATGGCCCTCGTCCCCGGCGTGGGCACCAACGCCTACTTCGCCAATACTGTCATCGGCTTCCATGGCTCCAACAACCTCTCTTACAAGTTAGCCCTAGCCACCGTCTTCACCGAGGGCATCATCTTCCTTCTCATCGTTGCCGTTGGCTTCCGCGCCAAGCTCGCTAAGCTAGTCCCCAAACCAGTGCAGATCTCCTCCTCCGTCAGACGGGCTTTTCCTCGCCGGTCATAGGTCTGCAGAACAACCAGGGGGTTGGGTTGATTGGGTATAACCCGTTGACCCTCGTGACGCTCGATGCGTGCCCGCACGATGCCAAGGTCTCCCTCGCCCCCGTCGTCACCAACGCTAACGACACCTTATCTCTCCTTCCCAGCGACGCCATCTCTGGCACGATCATGTGCCTCAACAACAGGATGAAATCACACACCTTTTGGCTTGCGGTTGTTGGGTTCGTTATCATGGCTTACTGCTTGTTGAAGAATGTGAAAGGGGCCATGATCTACGGCATTGTGTTCGTCGCTGCAGTGTCATGATTCCACCGCACATCCATGACAGCCTTCCCCCTCATGACAGAAGGTGGCACCACTTTAGAGTACTTTAAGAAGGTGGTGGACGTGCACAAGATGGAGTCCACCGTTGGCACTCATCCTTGTCTCTCTTGTCGATCCCCCCACGATCTGGAGGTGGTGAAGGTGGGGTGGGCTGTGCACTTTATATAGGACAACCAATAGAGTCGGGGGATTTTAAGGTACAAAAGTTTGGGGGTAATTTGTCCAAACACCAACAGACTTCACGATCGCCTTCTTGTCCCGTTAGAAAAAGACCGCATTGCAACCGAAACAATACTTCAGGTACTACTTTGTTACTTTTGATAGAGTGATTGGAGGGACTAAGTTGAAATTGGGTGTATAGGTTAGGGACTTTTGTGTAATTTACTCCAATAATAATATAGAATTGAAGGTACAATGAAAAAAACTATTGGAACAAAAAAGTAATATAGAGTCAAATGAGCAAAAGCATCAATTGAAAGAGTATATGGCAACATGCCTTCCTCCAAGTGTTATCAATAGATACAAATATGCTCTCAAAGTATAGACATTCAAAATGGTGTATATGCAAATATAGTAAAAAACATAAAGCATCCCAAAAGCTTCATTCTGATTGCCATTCATCTTCAAATTCCAAAAGTATCCAAACGCTTTGAGGGGTAGGATGCATGGGAAGAGCTTTTAGTTTAAGGCGGGTGCGGTTATTTAGGTTTGGGGTAACTAATTTTTTTAGGGATATTTACACCTATAACCCTGAGTAATTCCATAATTACCCCAAGAACCCTCGATAATCACGAATTACATCCAGAACCCCGAGTAATGCTTAACTTTTACATGGCATAACCCTGTGTAAAGTTCCGTTTTAATACACCGTTAATTATGACGGAAAAAGTTATATATTGACTATTTTACCCTTCGAAAGACATCATATTTATAACATGATGCCATTAGAAAATCAAAGAAAATGATGTCTCTCCATCTCCTAAGGCCTCCGTCCCACTGTGTCCAGGGCAAGCAGCTCCCTCTGCCCCACGCGTCCGCCTCCGGCATGCGAGCTCCCGACCCCCTCCCGCTTGCCCTCGGCAAGGCGCCCCCGACAAGCCGGCCCCCCGAGCTCCAGCACCCCTCCCCCGATTCCTCCTCCAAGCCCCTCCCCACTACGCCTCGCGGAATCCCTCCCCCCTTCCCACCCCTCCCCGTCGTCCTCCCGAGGCCCGCTGAAGCCCCCTGCTCCCGAGCCCAGCTCCCGCAGCCCCTGCTCCCCGTCGCCCTCCCGAGGCCCGCTGAAGCCCCCTGCTCCCGAGCCAGCCACCCCCCCTCCCCGCCCGCTGAACCCCCGTGCTCCCGAGCCCAGCTCCCGCAGCACCCCCCCTGCACAGCTCCCGTCACCACCCCCGGCGCCCAGCTCCCCGTCCCTCCAAGCCCTCCCTCCCCCCGCGTCCCACCTGCCCCCTGCTCGAAGCCCACGCCAGCCCCGGGCCCCCTGCCCGCCCCGAAGCCCCCCCTCGTGAGGAGCCCGTGTCCCCGTCACCCCCCTTCCCCCCGCGGCCAGCTCCCGTCCCGCCATGACTGTCCACCATTTGAAGCTCAGCTACCGTCCCGCCAAGGCCCCCCCCCTCCCCCGCATTCCGCCTGCCCCTGCTCGAAGCCCACGCTGGCGCCAGCTGTAGCCCCCCCTTGCCCCTACTCGAAGCCCATGCCGTCCCAGCTGCAGCCCCCTGCCCACCCCCGAAGCACCCCCTCGCGAGGAGCCGCGTCCTTGCCCCCCGTGCCCAGCTCCCCTTCCCGCCGTGACCAGCCACCATTCGAAGCCCCGTGCACCCAGCTCCCGTCCCACCGCCAAGACCAGCCACCATTCGAAGTCAACCCCCGAGTCGAGCCCCCTCCCTGGAAGCCGACCTTCTTTTCTCTGTATTTTTTTTGTTTAATCTCAGCCGTTAGATCAACGACTGGTTAGATTAACTCAGCTATCTAGTTGAGTTAATGGACTGAACTAACGGAAGGTTATGGGTGTAAAACGGAGCGGTTATTCGGGGTCCTGCATGTAATTCGTGATTATCGAGGGTTTCTGGGGTAATTACTGAACTACTCAGGGTTATGGGTGTGAATATACCTTTTTTTATTAGAAAGTGATAGAGCGAGCGGCCTTATAGGGGGTGTACTCGGCCGAGTATGCGGGTCAACCCGCATACATGACCATTTCATCTTACTCGGAGGGCAATGTTACCGAGTACGAGTACGCTGCTGAGTATGCGGTATACTCGACAACTATCCTGAATACTGGAAAATAATGAAAAAAGATGAAGATGAAGAGATGTTTCATGTCTGACCCCCCGCTTTATTTGTTCTCCCAACTTGGTTGATTATCCCTATGTCCAACAATTATGGGAGAAAGGGGGGATTGCTGAGTAGTGTTTCAGACTTTTATCTCTATGTCAGACATTTTACGCGATTGCCCAATTTTTCTCCGAGTTCTCCATAGGGACACTCATTGTAAGCTCCGGACTCCATTGATTGTGAACTCCAGTATGAGATCCTTCCGAGGTTCCAATGAGAGACAACCGCTTCGAGGTCCCTATGAAAGTAACCCATTTTTGAGACTTGCATATGGATGCTCTTACGTCATTCTTTATTTGGCCCTTGAGAGAGATGGAGCTGTACTTTGTCAAGAAGGCATGTTGCGGGCCAGAGTATTCCATTATGGAGACTCATTGTAGTGTTGACGACTCTGATTAATGTAGATGCAAAGAACACAAGCTAGCTATTGATCTAGATTTCTCTACGAATCATCATTCGTATTCCAACCCTCCAGTTCCTCCTCACCAACATGACATGAGCAACATCGTTGTCAGCAACGACCAACAGAGTATGCTTTGAGTCAAGGTTGTCTATATTGTCATGTATTCGGTGTGTGAGTGAGTGGTTTTCTTTTTATCAGAACTGAGCACTGCATGCTCTAGTTTGAGGTGGAATTTAGAGAATGTATGTAGATGAGAATTGGACCTCTCCAAGATCCAATTACCTTGCTCCCATGTTTACTCCCCATTATGATCATTGATAGGACTTTGGTGTGTTGGTGGGGTTTTATATAATGCCCACTCATTCTTTATCCATTTTAATATTTAAGAAACCTAATAAAGTGTCAAGCCCTTTTGTGGTGTTCTTTTATGGTTTCATCCCACTCCCTTAAGGAGTAGGGTTCTACGTAAAAATCCGAGTATTTTTACTTTAACTATTCTTGCTTTGATTCGCTTCTGTATTCTCCTTCTCACAATAATGATCAACCGAATTGTTAGAATGTGAGTATTAGAGTCAAGTGCTCACCTCTTTAGGGGTATTTATGTATTTTGTTTTGTTGTATTAATCTTAACCTTAGCCTCTCTTGATATAAAGTCACCTATAACTGGCTTTTTAATGTACCGAATGTTGGAGTATATACGCCATGTATAGATGGGTAATTGGATCCCTCCAGGGTCCAATTACTGCTCCAGTGGTTTAGTCCCACATATTCTAGTTGTGGGACTCGGAGAGTCAGTGGAGGCTATATAAGAAGCACCACACCCATTGTATCAAATAAGAAAAGCGAATAGAAAACACAAACCCTTTGAGGTGTTCTCTCGTGGTTTCATCCTGCTCCTTGGAGTGGGTTCCACGTAAAAATCCCAATGTTCTTCATGTTTATTCTTTATCTCTGATATTGCACTTCCACATTCTCGATTTCTAACATGGTATCCGAGCGGGTTTGATTCTCGAGGAATTATTTTATGTTTTTGATTTAGTCGAGATTCGATTCTTGATTGTTCTTGAAGATTCATTCTTGTGGATTACTATTGTTCATACATATGATTCGTTCAAGATCAACTAGAGTTTTAGGGTTTTCTTGAAACCTCATTATCAGGCGTGCCTTCCGATCTCCATGTGGGGCGGCTATTTTCGAGAGAAGGGTTCTCGGGAACCCTAATTGAGGCATCTTTCATGAGGGGTTCCCAAATTGGAACTTTTAAATAGAAGAAAGGCATATTTTAGGCCTAATCCTGGCTATGGCTAAGAAAAGGCCCATTTTTTTAAGCCCGATTGGGCTGAGCATCTTTAGCGCCCATCTGGGTCGTGAATTTGAAAAAAGAGATTTTTTTGAAAAGAGGTACGTACAAAAAAATCATACACAAAAGGAAAAAGGGGATCACATAAAAAAAATTGTATGAAAAAAAAATGATTGTGATTGGCTTATGTCATTTATTCGTTTCCCTCCATCTTTTATGTCTTCTCCCAACTTGGTCGATGTCTGCTATTCCGACCAGTATGGGAGAAAGGGGAAGTATTGTAACACCCCAACCCCAAACATAGTACTATATGGAAAACTCACAATGTGTGGGTGTGGTTTATAAGTGGTGTGGATTACTACTTGACAACCCGGCTTAAGCATTTTGGGTGGTTGTCAACGGGTTCGTATGGGCCCGTACCCAACAAGTTGCCAGGGCCAGTTTTCCTCGATAACGGACCAGGGACCTAAGCCCGGGACGTTACAAATGGTATCAGAGCCAAATTCTCTCTGATAGTGGAAAGGGCTACCCGAGAGGTGGAGCCGCCCCTACAAAGAGGTATGAGAAATGGCTACCCGGAGCGTGCAACCGCCACTATCACTGGGAATAAGTGATGGGCCATGTCGCAACGAGGACGTTGCGAATATAAGTGGGGGAGGTTGTAACACCCCAACCCAAACATAGTACCATATGGAAAACTCACAAAGTGTGGGTTGGTTTATAAGTGGTGTGGATTACTACTTGTCAACTTGGGCTTAAGCATTTTGGGTGGTTGTCAACGGGTCCATTTGGGCCCGTACCCAACAAGTTGTCAGGGCCAGTTTTCCTCGATAACGGACCGGGGACCTAAGCCCGGGACGTTACAAGTATTGTGTGGAGTTTTGTGGCTCATATTAAGATTTTCCAGTCCAGATAGCAAACCTATTGCCAAACTCAACAGTTCAGATTCAGACTCTACATGTTCAGATTGTTTCAGAGTCTTCAGTTTGGATTGCAGATGCGCGATCATCAGTTGCGAGGTCCCCATCTTTGATTAGGTCGGCTCAGGGTTTTCATGGATCTACAGTTCAGATCCATAGGGACTCCATAGTAGGGATCCCATTTTCTATGCCATTGTGGGCTGGGGTTTTCATGTGATTTTATAGAGACTCCAGAGAAGAGATCTCGATCTCTGAGCTGGCATGGGAGAGGCCCAATTCTCTGACGAGGAGACTTTCAGACTCCATTTTCCAGCGATCGTGGACTCCGACGAGAAAGTTTCCACAAATTTTTTCACTTCAGCCCTTCGGAGAGATGGAGTAGTTACGGGCCAGAGTTCTTCAGGTTAAGACTCATTATAGTTTCAGTGACTCTGACAGATGTAGTACAGAGCACATGTTCTCCGACGAGGAGACCCGGTTCAACTCACACTCCAACCCTTCTTTAGTTCCTCCTCAACAACACAACATGAGAAGCAACATCCTCGACGCAACCGACAGTAGAGTATCCGTTGAATTGTTATTGTCTATAGTGCCTTGTAAAACGAGTTTGAGATTTCTTTCTATTTGTCACAA